>JAMKQA010024804.1:0-10335 GCA_024699735.1 Posidonia australis
AGCCTAGAATGTTGCATGAGTACATGGAGCCGAGTTGTTAGTTGCAAAAACTATATTTTTCATTTTTATTATGTTTTATAATTCTAACAATATAGATTAATCATGTAATTAAAATTTCATTACATTACAATTATCTATCATAACTCCTTCATCTTAATGTCTCAAGATTGTACAAAATTTTAATAAATTTAAACCATTAAACATAAAACTTTCGTTCAATGACTAAAAAAACTCAAAAAATTCGAAAACCGTCATATTTTGTCCATTATAGTGTAATTATATTTTTATATATTTTCATTTTATTATAAAAACAAAGAAGTATGTCTCTGCAATTAAGTTTGCTGCAAAGACATAACCCTATTTTTTGGCTGCAAGACACATCTACTATATATTATTTATTTATGAGAGAAAAAGAGAGGATAATGAGAGATCAAAATTATACTTTTCCTTTTCTTCTCCCTTTTTTAGTTTATTCTTGTGACCATGTCCGCCCAGGGATCCAGCGTGGAGTCGCGCTAGAGGAAGGCGGCCACAGCCATTCCAAGATGGCGAGGGGGCAAAATAGGATAAAGAGAAAAAAAAAAGGAATCGCCACCTAACCTCTTAAGGAAAAGACAAGGAAAATCACAAACACACTACAAAAGATGAATGCGTGAGATGCAAATGTGAAGACCAGAAATCTTCAAACCAGAGGATGGGTAAGGATTTCGATTACGCACGGTGAAGGTGTTAGGTACCCCCGTACACCTGAGAAACTCGATCTTTCTAGTCTAATTCGATTGCTAGAGGCTGAATAAAGGCTTGATAAGTCTAGATTGTGCTCTAATAATGCTAATATGAATGCCAAGACAAGACTAGACAGATGTGCGAGATGGTACACGAAAACTGCGAAGAAATCCATGCGAAATAATTAAATCACAAAATATGACACGTCAAAGAAAATCACATAAAATGACGCAGTTTCTGGCGAGAAAGGCTCGAAAAATTATACATACATCAAAAGAATAAAAAATGAAACCAACTCTAATTGTTAGAATTACTGAAAACATCACGGTAATTAAGACAGAAAAACTGCAAAGAAGTCCACGCAAAACAGATAAACTGTGACATTTGAAGAAAAATCACATAAAATGACGGTATTTTTGGAAAGAATGCTTTGGAAAACCACACCGACATCGAGAGCGTCAAAAATGCGACAGACTCAAATCATTAGAATCGTGGAAAACATCATGAAAACCCGAACAGAAAAATTACAAAGAAACCCGCGTAAAACAGGCAAACAGTGACATAAAAAGAAAATCACATAAAATGACGGTTTTTTTTGAAAAGAATGCTAGGAAAACCATATCGATATTAAGAAGGTCAAAAGTGAGTCCATCCCAAGTCATCAAAATCATAGAAAAGTCGAAAAAATAAAAAATAAAAATAATCCGTGATAGGCCAATGTGGGCCTTTCAGTTAGTTAATGTACGCCTTCGGGTGACGAAATCCAAATCAAATCGGAAAAATCTGAAAATATGGAATAAAGGGAGTTAAATCAAATATCAAACGAAGGAATCCGAAGACAGGTAGGAAAAGATCCATGGAAAAACACATGAGATGCAGACTTATTCTAAAAGAATGGACTGATGTGCAAATGCAGCAAAAACTATGTAGAATGCATGGAAATGTACCTAAATGAGTAAAGGATACTAAGAAATGATTTGGATAGAGATTATGCATGACTTAGTGAAATAGCTAACATGCATGTGTATGAATTGGCATCTTAAGGGCAATTTGGTTATTTCAGTGGCTAGATGTGATAAATGCCTGCTTGTGAATGATGCATAGTCTAATGTATGCAAAATGTCAGGAAAATGTTACTTGCAAGGTAACGTGAAAAGGGCAAAGTTTTGAAAACAGAAAATTGGTGTAAACATGATAAAGGACAAGTACATGGACTAAAGTGCAAAATTCACAAAAAAAAAAAAGGAAAATCATGGTGTAAATGTGCCTAGAAAGTCTTATCTTAATGTTATGATGAAGGATTTAAAGAAAATGTGACACTGTGGTGTGACATGTGTGAAAATTGAACTTTTGATAATTTCTTGAAAACTCAGGGTCTAATGTGCAAAATTTATACATAAGTGCAAATCTGACTAAAATGTGAAATCAGAAATTCATTTATATTGCAAACATTGTTTTTTGATGAAAACTCTATTCAGGTGGTGATTTACAAACACATGTGATCAATAAATGTGAAACATATCAAAATGTGATTTAAAATACAACTAAAACCATGATTAATGATTTTTTTTCAAAAACAATTCAAGGGCCTGGATTTAAACGTTCATGCCACAAAAACAATATGGAATGAGTCTAAGGACTGACATGCAAAATTTCAAGACCAAAATACAATAGAAATCAAGTTTTTTACATGATTAGTGTAATTATGGATAACTTCAGGGTTATGAATGTAAATTTTACAAAGAAAATTCATTTCAAAGAACTCTAGGGGCAAAATGCGAAATTCTAGGACTACATTATAAAGAAAACATGATTACAGGGACTTAATTGTAATAAAAAAAATTTACTGAATAGAAAATGAAAATAAGAAAGTTCAGGGGACATGATGCAATATTTACAAAAACGGAATAAAGAAACAAAAGTTATTTAAAATTATAAGGCTTAAATATAAAAATACAGGACATAAATGAAATGATTTAAGGACTTAAAAATAAAAACCTAAAACTAACTAGACCTAAACTAAAAAACTACCCTTCGAAGTTCACCAGCGCCTAGTTTCCGACGACGACTCCGACACGTCTACGGCGATGGCACAGCGGCAAAGGAAGGCAGGCGACAGTCAGGGAAGCTTAAAGGAGGCACGACAGAGTTCTCTGGCAAATCGGGCAAGTCTGGGGTGGCCTGAGATGCCCTCCCCACCACTAGCTCCGGCGAGGAGTTGACCGACGCTGAGGAAGACGACGATGAAGGGGCTGGCAACGACGTAGTGGCTAGGACAGCATGGCGAGGACCAGCGAAGCTTCAGGGGGACACGAGGAAGCTCCTGGGGGTATCGTCGAGGGCTGGGGTGGCCTGAGGTGTTCTCCCCATCCCCTACACTGGAGACAGGCACTATAGAGGTAGGCGCGGTGCTCCAGAGCTAAGGACAGCGTCGTGGCTGCATGGAGAGGTTCCAGGCGTCGAGGCGAAGCTTCCTGGCAGGGTCACGAACGACGGGAGCGTCCATAGTGCATAGGGGCTTTGCAGCGGCAATCGACGGCGTAGAGCAGCAGTAAGATACCTTTAGTCATTGAGGGCCAGCTGGACTCCTCCTGAGCAATGGAAGCTCAGGGAGGAGGAGGAAGAAGGACGAGAGGCCCATAGGGCCTCCCTCGGACCAAGAGGCCTCTGGCCTCACCGGTGGTGGTGAACCCACCACCAGAGGCTGAGACAACGGTGCACAGGAGCCTGTGAACTCCGTCGGAGCGGGATTCAGAGGGCTCGGGAAGACTCTATGTGCCTAAAGGAGTATAATTGAAAACTAAAGGGGCAAAAATTACCTGGGATGATGGCAGTTGTCTCTCCCAACGAGGTTGAATGGCAGCGCTCCAGCATCGACGGCTCTGATGGCGGCGGTTCAGGGGATCTCCGAGGTTGCAAGTAGGCTTGGAGGAGGGTTCTGAAGGTGGGAAGATCGATGGGTTCGTTCTGGATGGGGGAAGTAAAAAATGGCTTGGAAGGTGGTGTTTCTCCATCAATTCGTCCGTTCTCCCCTGATTCCTCCTCTCTCTCTGTTCCGATGGTTTCTTACGCTTTAAAAAGAGGTGGAAGGCGCGATTAGGATCGTGGCTTGCAGTTGGTGTTACGTGGGGCAAGAGAGATCAAGGGAGTGGGTGCAGTGAGTGCCGAGATGTTGGGATGTCGCTGGCAATGAGTGTTGGTCGCCGGAATTATTTTCTAGCTTACCTAAGTCTCTGGTTAATAGATGAATGAAATAGTGTTGGACTTGTTGGGCTTGGGCCTGGAGATGGTTTTGGATTTTTTTGGTTTTGTTTTAGTGGTTTAATTTTGGATTAATTTGATGATTGATGATTAATTTTGGTGGCATTGAGATTCGTCCGTCTGGATCGAACATAAGATGGGACCATCTAGACTCCGTCTAGTAGTCTAAAAGAAAATGAAAAAGGGTAACCTTGAACCCGTCTGTCACGATCGGAATTCAAAGGCTTGAGGTGGCACCGATATTCATCTATTCGGATCGAACCTGGGATGGGACCATCTAGACTCCGTCCGGTAGTCTAGAAGATGATGGAAAAGGTAGCCTCGATTCGTCTGTCAGGATTAGAATTCAAAGGCAAGAGGTGGCACCGAGATTTGTCCGTCTGGATCGAATCTGGGATGGGACCATCTAGACTCCGTCTGGTAGTCTAAAAGAAGATGGAAAAGGTAACCTTGATTCCGCCTGTTAGGATCGGAATTCAATAGCAGGAGGTGGCACTGAGATTCGTCCGTTCGGATCGAATCTGGGATGAAACCATCTAAACTCCGTCCGGTAGTCTAGAAGAAGATGAAAAAGGTAGCCTTGATTCTGGCAGTTAGAATCGGAATTCAAACGTAGGAGATGGCACCGAAATTCGTCCGTCCGGATTGAATCTAGGATGGGATCATCAAGACTCTGTCCGGTAGTCTAAAAGAAGATGGAAAAGGTAGCCTCGATTCCGCCTGACAGGATCGAAATTCAAAGGCAGGAGGTGGCACCGAGATTCGTCCGTCCAGATCGAATCTGGGATGGGACCATCTAGACTTCGTCCGGTAGTCTACAAGAAGATGAAAAAGGTAGCCTCGATTCCACCTGTTAGGATCGAAATTCAAAAGCAAGAGGTGCCACTGATATTCGTCAGTTCGGATCGAATCTTGGATGGGACCATCTAGACTCTGTTCAGTAGTCGAGAAGAAGATGGAAAATGTAGCCTTGATTCCGCCTATAGAATCGGAATTCAAATGCAGGAGGTGTAACCGAGATTCGTCCATCCCAATCGAATCTGGAATGAGACCATCTAGACTCCGTCTGGTAGTCTAGAAGAAGATGGAAAAGGTAGCCTCGATTCTACCTATCAGGATCGAAAATCGAAGGCAATAGGTGGCACTACGATTCGTCCGTTCGGATCGAATCTAAGACGGGACCATCTAGACTCCGTCTGGTAGTCCAGAAGAAGATGGAAAAGGTAGTCTTGATTCTGCCTGTTAGGCTCAAAATTCAAAGGCAAGAGGGTGGCATCGAGATTCATCCGTCCGAATCGAACATGGGATGGGACCATCTAGACTTCGTCCGGTAGTCTAGAAGAAGATAAAAGGAGTAGCCTTGAACCTGTCTATCATGATCGGAATTCAAAGGCAAGATGTGGCACCGACATTCACCCATCCGGAGCGAATCTGGGATGGGACCGTCTAGACTCCGTCCGGAAGCCTAGAAGAAAATGGAAAAGGATGGCCTTGAATTCGTCTGTCAAGATTCGAATTCAAAGGCAAGAGCAGGCACCGAGATTCATCTGTCCGGATCAAATCTAGGATGGCACCATCTACACTCTGTCCAGTAGCCTAGAAGAAAATGGAAAAGGGTAGCCTTGAACTCGTTTGTCAGGATCGGAATTCAAAGGCAAAAGGTGGCACCGAGATTCGTCCGTCCGAATCAAATTTGGGAGAGATACTGGGATCCATCCTACCTGGTACAGAAGTCTATGACGACTTCATTTGTCCAGGCTTAGGTCCCAAATCGAAACAATATTCACGACTATTTGTTGGGTACACCCTAGCGCCAAGTCGACAGGTAGAAGAACGCAATAGTTTGAACCAGCCAAGCACATGTTGTAACCATCACAATTCTAGCTTCAAATCAACCATATGCATCCAATCAAATTGACATAAGTGTTTCAATGAACCTACTATGGCAATCGAATACAATGCAGGGATTAAACTATTTCAGCAAATAGCACAACATGAATATCAAGAATTTGCATCATTCCTGGATCTCTTAGAGCCTCTAACTTTGGTAAACAGTGTATGGCTTGGAGCTGCTCCACAGATCGGCCCCGTTTCCTCAATTTCGACTTCATAATCAGCTGAACAATCCTTCCCTTTTATGACTGTGAGACTATCTGATCGGATGGAGCCATTAAACAGGCATGATAGCTCCTTAGTCATGGCATAAGTGCTCAAAGGGTATCCCTGAAACTGAGTTGACATTAGCCCTTGAACGAAGGAATCCTGTTGGTATCCGAACTACCACATCACCCGAATTGGATGATACTCAACACCATTAGTCAGCCCCGGTAGGATGATAAGCTGCATGTCGACAGTATTGAAGAAAGCTTCGAAGGTATGAGTGGATGAAGGCACAATGTGCCAGATAACCTTATCTTCTGTCAAACTCTCCAGTCGCTCATACTCCTTGTGAACCGAGGTGAGTGTGTGAGCATGACCACTCTGGTAGTAGGATTCAAAGGTTGAACGTTGAGGACGTAAGATCTCCACACCCAGATGAGTAGCCAACCACACGTGTACAAAAGTTCTACAACCATAGAAATGTCGGCAATGACGTAATGACCGGTCTAAAACCCGGTAAATCTCTGCTAGGATAACTAGAGCCAAGTCCATCTGACAAGTTACCACTACCTAAGCAATCTCCGCACCTCGATATTCACAACAGTCTGACCGTGGCTGAAAACTAGCTCGCCTAAGAAGCGGACCAAAAAACCTTTCTGCCATAGCTCATTGCCCAAGGAGGCGCGTATCTCGACCACCTTGGCAAAATATGCCAATTGTAACATTGGAGTTGGCCCATCAGTACAGATAAGTTGACGACCATAATCATTAGATGACAGGCCAGTCAGTTCACTCAACAGTATAGAGTATCCATCACGCTGCATAAATACAGTAGGCCCTAGAAACTTATGCAGACAGCACACCTGACGGACCTCCTCGAAAGTGGGAGTCAATTCAATTCTTCCAATGCGGAATACATGGATAGCAGACTTCTAGAACCAGGAAGCTACATACAAAAGGTATCGGGAAACCTCCACATTCGCCATATCTAAGAACTTTGAGGAGACACCCCAAGTTCGTAGCCTGTCACGATCACTGTCCGTCAAGTTCTCAATCCAACATTCGAAAAACATCTGAGCAATGTGCCGGTACAACCATCGTGGGGAAACCCATGATTTTATAGGAAAGCTTCGGCTTCTCTTGACTCTGGCCACACCAGACTGGGAAGAAGAACTCCTACGGAACATTATCAAAATATTTACTTTCGATTAGACAAATAGCTTTGTTCCATACAATCATATTTTAAGAAGCCTGACGCAAACTAAAAAGTGCTGCATAAATGCTTTGAAATTAGGGAAGAGCAACCCAAGGCTGTGGAAACCATTCAACAACCATCGGGACATAGCAAACCAAACTATAGGCTATTGAATGGTTTAACTCGGGTGCCAAGCCTCGAGAAATGATCCATGCCACCATCCAGACCAAAACAAGTGTCAAATCAGTGAAAAATGGCCATCAAAACCTAGTGGGCGGGGTTGTTTGGTGACAGAGCCGACATTGAGTATTCAAGAAATCAACGGTTCCACTTAACTCCAAGAGAAATACTGTAACCATGTCGACGACAGCCTCGTGCATGGTGCGAATGGCCACATGCGCGAGGATCGGCATAGCCACGACAAAATAATAAAAATAATGATAAAAATGCAGGAGTCACCACCTATTCTATTTTAAAATGAAAGACGAGGAAAATCGCTTAAAAACATCCAAATCATGCGATAAAACCAATGGAAAAGGTTTACATGAACCAGAAATGGGCAAAGATCCCTGTTACGCACGAGGAAGGTATTAGGCACCCTCGTGCGCTCAAAAATTGATCTTTTAAGGGGTTTCTCATTTACTTGTTTGGAAATGTCGGCTTTTCAACCAGTGTCTGTACGCCCGAGGGCGATATGCAATGCAATGCTATATATGAGTGGTGTCCTATGCTAAACATGGGTGCATGGGTTGTAGGGTGTGTCCTAATGCTCAGAAAGGTCACCCGTGCAGTGGGTTAAGCACCGGTGCAAGGATGTTGCACAGATATGATCAAAAATCTAACAACACCAAGTGATTTTCATCCTCACTTTACTATATGCAAAACATGAACTATCATGCATAAAAATGGCTGAAAACAGAGTGGAGTCATCTTGATATGTCCAGGAAGACACCTAGAGAAAACCAAAGGAAGATCAGATCGGAAAACATGCTAAACACCATGCCAAGAGCTACAGTGTGCAGTGGAAAACAGGCGTGCGCCTGTGTGGTGCGCCCGACTGGTGCGCCACCTATGTGCTCTACTGATGTGCTAGAAAGGTGTGCCATTGAAAATCACAGATCAAACAGTGAACCAGCCTAATGCCATGCAATATAAAATCTTGTAAACTCGCAAACTCATCAGAAAATGCAACATGAGTATCTATCAAAATCCAAGCATGAAAACACAATAAGGGTCATGTGTTCAAGGGCTATATGCCTCACACAAGACCACACCACCCTTATGCTAAATAAAATCAATAAGTTTCAACCATGTTATCCATATCTGGATCATGGACTGTTGCATAAGAACCTCCCAAATAGGAGTTCATGGGGCAATCAGTTCACCAGATTACTACAACAGGTTGAACATGCAAGATGCAAAAGTCATAAAAACAGTGCTATCTTAGGTTGAAATCATGCATTCAAAGACATGACATATCAGAGAATAAACACCAAAAACATCAAAGTCCAAAACACCCGGAAAAGCATGCAGATCGTGATGTAAAGTTGGTCATTTATTCTCTGACCAGACTGGTGCACCAGGCTAGTGCGCCAGGATGGTGCTCTGGTTAGGTGTGCCACCCTGGTGTGCCATATAAGTGCTTCAGTTTGGTACACCTCAGAAATTCTGAATCAGACTGCAGTCTAATTTCAGAATCTGAGCCAGATGCAAGAGATGAATATGGTTAACTATATCCAGATTAAGTATTTAGATGCTAGAGAACTCAAATATGATGAATAAGGAAGCATGAAAATCCTTTTAATATTTCTCCTTAAATCACATATTCATGGATTACATGGGCTGCAATTACTGCTTGGTGGAGTCTAAGGATTATGCAATGGTTCAATAAACTTAACAAACATGTAAAGATGATGAACATGCAAAGAGTTTGTTTACAGTTCATTTCATGGCTAATATTTGCATGGAATAATGATTCATTATGTAAAATAGAAACCACATATTACAGGAATTACCATGACACAAAAACATTATGAATACACATGTAGGAGCATCCAACTTATCATAAAAGACACGAAAAAAAAAGATTACTAATAGATCATACATCCAGTTAGTTGCATGCTTTATTCAGTTTATTATCTAGAGTTTATATAAAGTGATAGTAGAGATCCTACCTTGCCTAGGATGTTTCCACCATGGATGACTCAAGATAATACTTCCTTGTTGCTTTGGATCAGCTGGGAATGCTCTAAGATGCAAGAGAATCCTCTGGAAACGAGAGTAGGTTGCTGAGAGTAGGTGAGTGGCTTAACAAAGAGAGGGTAGGTAGCTCAGCCAAGAGAGATGAGTTGCCAAGTTAGCCAAAAAGGCTGCTAATGGATGGCTTTTTATAGAATCTCAACAAGGTAACTCCAATAGGATGCAAACAGCCTCGAAAACGAATAGCCTTGTGTAGATTCGCAACAAATATCCACAGGCGAGGCTTACAAGCACGAAAGAGGGAAAGCCAGATGTCAGCACCTTGAAAATTGGCAGTGCCCTTGCTTGGTGCGCCACTGTGGTGCTCCAGAATGGTGCGCCACTGTGGTGCTCCAGCTTGGTGCGCCACTGTGGTACTCCTGTTTGATGCTCCAATCTAGTGCTCCACATTGGTGCTCTCCACTAGCTTCCTGAATTGCTAATAGGGCCACGAACTTGCTACAGGCTTGTGGTAGGTCTCTGCAATGATCTCTGGCTAATGTCAAATAGGATTCGAAAGTGGTTGGGCTTACTACATCCAAAGCAACATTTTCAGACAGTTTACCAACGAGCCACCACAAAATCGGGGTGTCTACAGATACTACAAAGATTCATTTCTTAACTTTGGTAGCAACTCTATTACTTAAAAATGATTTCCTTACTACAAAGATATATTTCTCATTGGTGGTAGCTCTAATGAAACCATTTTCATAAGGAACATTATTGTTTTCAATGTATCCTATCCCTTGTTTGTTTGAAGGATGCCTTTGACTTGATAACAGTTTATTCAAGTTTTCCCTTCCCTTGGTAAATTT
>JAMKQA010024810.1:0-11053 GCA_024699735.1 Posidonia australis
CCACCCGCCCACCTCATCCTTCACCTCCACCTTCTCGCTCCTACACTGGAAAACCCTCACCTAGTCACCCTAGACCACCTACTGTGCTCCAACACGATAAGCAACTATCTTCTCCAATCCATGCCCTGTTGCTACCATTTTGGACGAAATCGTTCTATTTCTTGGGATGAAAAGGTGTCGTTGTGACTTATTTGTTTGCTTGCAAGAGCAAAAGGAGAAGCTCAAGCATTTTGGGCTGGTGTAGGTCATGGCAATCTAGACCCTAATCTAGAAAAGTGAAACGAGACAGGAAAAAACGAAAGGAGTGAATCAACACCATCAGAAGAAGTACAAATATATGGGTAGAGGAAGCCATGGCCATCTCCTCTTTTTGTTCTCTGTTTCAAAAACTCTGTGTGTAGGGTGAAAAATTAGCAAGAGGTAGGTCTTGCAAAATTAGCAAGAGGGAGGTCCTCCTACTCCCAACCGAGTGACAACAAACACAAAAAAGCATTAGAAGAAAAAAAATCATTATTGTAGTTATGAAATTCTTTATTATATAATTGTAGTTATGAAATTATTTTGTATTCAGTTCAGTAATACTAAATTAGAAAAAAAAATTATTGTTTTAGTAATATTAAATTATTGATCAATGAAATTGTAGTTATGAAATTATTATTTATTTAGTTTAGTAATACTAAACTAAAATAAATATTTAGTAACACTAAATATTTAGTAATACAAAACTATTTTTGATTCAGATTAGTAATACTAAACTGAAATACCAAACTATTTTTTATTCAGATCAATAACTATTATACTTAAATGCAATTAAAAATTGAAAAACATTTCCATCTAAAAAGAAACTACTAACGGTATTATTTCAAAATAAGTCGTTTTAAGTATGTTTGTTGGATTAAGATCGTTCCAAATCAAACTTCCTTCAAAGGAAGATGCAATTGATCTCTTGCCTATATATATATATATATGTAGAGAGAGAGAGAGAGAGAGAGAGATGATCTAGTAGGGTCCTGCACTAATTAGAAAAATTAGGGCTTAAATCTAAATCGTCCACTAAAAATATACATATTACATCTTGACCATTTATTTTGAAATGACAGTTATTGTAAAGAAATGTAAACTACCAACGTTAACTTAACTACGACAATCAGGGAGACGTGTGTACCAATTTCAAATCAAAGTTAACTAATTCAAATGAATGATCCTTTAAATTATGATGCACAAATTTTACCTCTCTCTTACTTTCCTTAATTTTCACCCATTTTCTTATTTCATTTTCTTTTTTAGCTTCCATCTTCCTATTGTAAACCAAACGTTGGCACCTGCAACTTCCAATTACTTCGTTATCGATTAAGCAGCGTAGATCAACATTACGATAAGAACATTCTAATAAATAAGCATTCATTTGAAATAGGAAATATAAGATTAGAAGTATGGAGAAAAAGGGATTCAAATTGTCAGTAAGCCCTAGTCGTCGAAGTAGCGCAACAGACGAAACCATGTTTAGGTGCTACCCTTTGTCCTGACATGCTTTCGCCAATGCTAGGATTTTAGGATTTGAAGGAGGGAGAATCTGAGCGGTGGAAGACAGGGAAGGACATGACTTGGTTAATTTTTTTGTTGTGATTAATAGTTATTTTTTTTCTTATGAGGAATTCAATTTCATACGTCACTCCAGTGGAGTCTACGACAACATTGTTGCTTCAGAGGAGTCCACAACGAAGTTATTTCTTCGATTATCTATTTTTTCAATAAATACAGATTTTATTTATATGGAAATTTGAGTTTTACATTACTAAGTTGAGAACTTCTATCTATGTATTGATTTATTGATTCTAAATTCAGTAAATATCAAAAATATACTTTTATTGTATTGAAAAGTGATTTTTATTGTTGCAAACTATTAAAATATTGTATTCCGATCAAATTCAATAAATACTAAAAGAAAATTGTAGGATCTTTAGGCTTCACTAGAGGGGAGTTGAATAGTGATTTAATAAAAATATTTGCAATATTAAAGCTTATTTAACAAATTTTAAGTTTTTAAGTAAATGACATGTAAGTTGAGGAATTTGGATACTAAATTAAAGCATACAAAGAAAGGGATAAGATACAATGATATGCACAAGTAAATTTATAGTGGTTCAGCCTCTCTGACTTAGTCCACTCCTCGAGAACCCCTCGAGAATTTCACTAACCTGATCTTGTTCCGGGCCAAGATCGTGCCGTATACTCTTGACGAATCCTCACTAAGCTCCGCAAAAACCGCGGCACCCTTCTCACAATCAGGAGAAGAACTTTTACATTTGTAATTTACAATTCTTTTTCTACAATCTCTCAAACTCAGTTTGGCTAAATGGATGGATGGAAATGGAGCTCTCTTGCCTTAAGTGTTTTTCTAACAAAGTAGGAATGGAATGTTTGGAAATAATGTTGCTTGAAGCTCTATGGTAAGTGTAGGAAGTATTGGTTTTTTATAGGTGAATAATGTGAGCCTATTTATAGGAAAACATGGGTATAAGAATGTGTCTAATGTCTCTCTAACGTTCAACAACAACTACTGGTTAGGTATGCCGAAATTAAAACGGTCGACTGAAATCTGCAACGGTCGAGCACTTCAGTATGACATTGTTTCTTCGATTATCTATTTTTTCAATAAATACAGATTTTATTTATATGGAAATTTGAGTTTTACATTACTAAGTTGAGAACTTCTATCTATTTAGTGATTTATTGATTCTAAATTCAATAAATATCAAAAATATACTTTTGTTGTATTGAAAAGTGGTTTTTATTGTTGCGAACTATTAAAATATTATATTCTATCAAATTCAATAAATACAAAAAGAAAATTGTAGGATCTTTAGACTTCACTAGAGATGGGTGAATAGTGATTTAATAAAAATATTTACAATATTAAAGTTTATTTAACAAATTTTAAGTTTTTAAGTAAATGACATGTAAGTTGAGGAATTTGGATACTAAACTAAAGCATAGAAAGAATGGGATAAAAGACAATAATATGCTTCTGTAAATTTATAGTGGTTCAACCTCCCCGGCTTAGTCCACTCCTCAAGAACCTCTCGAGAATTTTACTAACCTAATCTTGTTTCGGGTCAAGATCGTGACGTACACTCTTGACGAATCATCACTAAGCTCCGCAAAAACCGCAGCTCTCTTCTCACAATCCGGAGAATAACTTTTACACTTGTAATTTATAATTCCCTTTCTATAATTTCCCAAACTCAGTTTGGCTAAGTGGATGGATGGAAATGGAGTTCTCTTGTCTTGGGAGTTTTTCTAACAAAGTAGGAGTGGAATGCTCAGTTTGGCTAAGTGGATGGATGGAAATGGAGTTCTCTTGTCTTGGGAGTTTTTCTAACAAAGTAGGAGTGGAATGCTTGAAAATAATGTTACTTGAATATTTATGGGGGCCTATTTATAGGAAAACATGGGTATAAGAACGTGTCTAACGTCTCTCTAACGTTCAACAACGGCTACTGGTTCGGTATGCCGAAATCAAAACGATCGACCGAAATCTGCAACGGTCGAGCACTTCGGTATACCGAAAATAATTCGGTATGCTGAAAACCTCTGATTCGATATGCCAGTGAATTTCTGTATGTCATTCTGGATTTCTGTACTGGTTTTTCTAAACTGCACATATTTTGGTATATCGATGAAATTCGGTATGTCGAAAATGCCCTTAGTCCTATAATAAATGTTTTTCAATGAATGATTGGTTTTGGGGTTAAGGTAATTTTCCTATGACTCTCTGGGGACATTTTGGAGATAATTACAAGTTCCTACGAATACATGAATAAATAGAAAATTACATCAAAATAATTACAAATATTATTTAATTTTTCTTCTCCTTTTCGTTCATCTTGAATTCTTCTTGGTAGCACGTAGGTCTTTGTCCTTTTCAAATGTCTTCCTTTTTATGCTTGAATCTTCTGAGTTCTTTAATGGTCTTCTTTGCATATATGAATTATGAAATATTCTCATAAAGCACATTAGTCTTTTGTTATCATCAAAATCAAGATATAACTAATAAAGCCAACAATCTCTTCCTCTTTGATGATGACAAAACTACATATATTTCAAGGTAAAAACAGCGACATATTAACTTTTCTTAGTACTCTCCCTCTTTTTGTCATTAGCAAAAAATATCATAAAAATTTAGCTCTCTCTCCCTTCTTATTTAACCTTGCATAAGGATGTGTCAATATACTCCTCCTTTTTGTCAATTCTTAAAGATTTATACGATAAAGCTCAAGCCTTTTTCGTCTTTATTTCCTCTTATTCTAATTTTCTCCCCGTTTTTCAACAAAAATGTTATGCAATTAAAACATCTAAAGTTTTAATATTTTTCAAAAAGAATCATATAAGGTTACCAAAATCAAATTTAAAAATTATTTACTTATGCTTAAAGTTCTTATTACAAGATATTCAACAATCATCAAGACTATGAGCAATTTTTAAATATTGTAATTGTTAGATACCAATTTTTTGAAATTTATACCAAATGTAACAAAATATGATTTATACCAATTTTATAAGATATCAAGTTTATCATTTAACTATAATATTAAGGATATGATTTAAGTTATGCTCTCCCTAAAAGAAATTATATTCATATATCACAAGTGTGTCATTGTGATTTTTGACATTTGTTTTCATTAAGGTCATTTCAAAAAAAATATTCAAGGAACCATCAAAATTAACTTTTAGTAGATACCAAATTGTTGAATTCAATTGTTAATTTTTTTTTTTAAGAAAATACCAATTTTTGAAATTTATGAATTAATTAAACTCTCCCTATCATCAAGCATGGATGATAACATATTTTCAGTAGAGCTCCCCTTGATCCAAGCATAGGTAAAAACAATCCATATTCAACAAGTATAGTAAAAAGATGAATCATTTAAAGCATTGACACACTTTAAATACTAATCTCAATATCATTATGAGTATATAATTTTTCTTATTTTCATCATGAGCAAAAAGGATATGACAATGTATAACATGATCAAAATAAGATATTATAAGTTATGTCAATCAAGTCCATTTATGCATATATTTATGGTTTAAAGATTCAAATGAATGGTCAAGATATTGTAATATTCAATGTAAGAACAAACCATGGTTTGAATTTTTTTTTAAATCATTAATTAAAATTGACAGAATTCATCTGTCAAAACAATCAATCGACCAGTATATTTTGGTAGACTGAAACAGTAAAAATCGGTCAACTGTTTAAAAAATGATATACTGAATCAGAGAAAATTTCAGAATACATTTTTTTAATTAAATGTCATATAAAATCATTATGCAATTATATCCAAATGATTTTAGCTAACAAATAGTATTCAATGAAAACTTTATAATCACTTAACCATGCTTTTCAATGGAATTTATCAATATTTTTAATTAAGTATAGTCCCATGTCCCTTTTGTTCCTTAAAGAGGTCAAATACCTCCATTAACGAGGAATTTTGATACCTACTTTATTTTAGGTACAAAATTTATTTTGGGGATCATAAAAATACTCTTTCTGGGTATCCATTTTCTTTTCTTAGTGACAAATTCATATTTATCATTTTTAGCTCTAATAAATCCATTTTCATATGGAGTACCCTTTTTATTCACATTTTCATATTTAAATTTTCTTGATTCAAAGTTCTTCTTACTAAGTGTAAGCTTACTCACATCATTAAGCAAGCTTTCACTTTTGTTTTTCACTGATGCAAAGTTATTTTCCAAATTATTAAATTTTCCTTTCATGATATTCAATTCATTTTTCAAGACATCATTTTCTTTCTCAAAAGTTTTATTTTTATTTCTTAATTCTTCATTTTTAATTGAAAACATTTCCTTTTCACGCTTTTTATTAATGAAACTTTTATTTAAGCTTTTGTATTTAGCATTCAAGGATTTATGTTTTGTATAAAGTTCATTAAATGCAACAAGTAATTTATCTATAGAAAAATCTTCAATATTGTCTAAAGATGAAATTTCACTAGATGTAGCCATAAAACATGAGTGATCTACTTTACCATAAGAATCTTCATCAGTAGAAGAGTCACTATCATCCCAAGTGGCTTGGAAGACTTTCTTTTTCTTAATTTTACTTTTATTATTTTTATTCTTCTTTTGAGTTTTATTTTTCTTTAAAAAATTCTTGAACTTATGAGTTATAAGAGCAAGATCTTCCTCATCCGAATCATCTAATTCGATAAAGGCGTTAAGTGTAATTCTTTTCTTTTCTGGAATATTTTCTAATTCCTTTTCTTTCAATTGAACTTCATATGAAGTAAGGTTTCCTATATGATCTTCAAGGGAATATGAGGATAAGTCCTTAGCTTCTTCTATGGTTGTGGTTTTCTTTTTCCAATCCGAAGTTAGAGATCTTAGAATCTTTTTAACTAATTCACTTGGAGAATTACATTTTCCAAAGGATTGCAAATTATTAGTTATCTCAATGAATCTAGTAAACATATCACTAATAGATTTATTTGGTTGCATTTTAAACATTTCATAGTTATGTACAAGCATATTTATTTTTGTTTTCTTCATTTGATTTGTTCCTTCATGAGTGACTTCTAAAACATACCAAGCTTCATTAGAAGTGCTATATTTAGAAATAAGATTGAGTTGATATTGACTAATAGCACAAAATAATGTGTTTAACCCCTTAGCATCCAATGTGGCTAGATTTTTCTCTTTTTCATTCCATTCCTTATAGTTCTTTTTACTAGGTGTATATCAATTTATGAAAATGTCTTATAAATCAAGATTTATAGATTTTAAGTAAATGTTCATCCTACATTTCCAATAATTATAATTATTTCCATCAAAAAATGGTGATTTATTAATGCTTTGGCCCTCTACAATATTTTTGTTAAAATAACTAGAAGCTATATCTAGAAGATAGTTAAATCTTTATCCTAGATTAACAAGGCTCTGATACCAATTAAAGGATCTTTAGGCTTCACTAAAGGGGATGAATAGTGATTTAATAAAAATATTTAGAATATTAAAGTTTATTTAACAAATTTTAAGTTTTTAAGTAAATGACATGTAAGTTGAGGAATTTGGATACTAAACTAAAGCATACAGAGAAAGGGATAAAAGACAATAATATGCATCTGTAAATTTATAGTGGTTTAGCCTCCCCAGTTTAGTCCACTTCTCGAGAACCCCTCAAGAATTTCACTAACCTAATCTTGTTGTGGGTCAAGATCGTACCGTACACTCTTGACAAATCATCGCCAAGCTCTGCAAAAACCACGGCTCCCTTCTCACAATCCGGAGAAGAATTTTTACACTTGTAATTTATAATTCTTTTTCTACAAACTTCCAAACTCAATTTGGCTAAGTGAATGGATAGAAATAGAGCTCTCTTGCCTTGGGAGTTTTTCTAACAAAGTAGGAGTGGAATGCTTGAAAATAATGTTGCTTGAAGCTTTATGGTAAGTGTTGGAAGTATTGATTTTTTATAGGTGAAGAATGGAAACCTATTTATAGGAAAACATGGGTATAAGAATGTGTCTAACGTCTCTCTAACGTTCAACAACGACTACTGATTCGGTATGCCGAAATCAAAACGGTCGACCGAAATCTGCAATGGTCGAACACTTCGGTATACCGAAAATAATTCGGTATGCTGAAAACCTCTGATTCGGTATGCTAGTGAATTTCGATATGCCGTTCTGGGTTTTTGTACTGGTTTTTCTAAACTGCACATACTTTGGTATACCGATAAAATTCGGTATGCCAAAAATACCCTTAGTTCTATAATGAATGTTTTTCAATGAATGGTTGGTTTTAGGGCTAAGGTAATTTTCCTATGACTCTATGCAGACATTTTGGAGATAATTACAAGTTCCTAGAAATACATGAATAAATAGAAAATTACATCAAAATAATTACAAATATTATTTAATTTTTCTTCTCCTTTTCTTTCATCTTGAATTCTTCTAGGTGGCACGTAGGTCTCTGTCTTCTTCAAATGTCTTCTTTTTTATGCTTGAATCATCTGAGTTCTTCAATGGTTTTCTTTGCATATATGAACTATGAAATATTCTCATAAAGCACATTAGTCTTTTGTTATCATCAAAATCAATATATGGCTAATAAAGTCAACAAAAATGAGGTAAGGAAAAATGCCTATTTAAGCAAATGATACAACATAGTGAGAACAAATATGCCAATAGAGTTTTTGAAGAAAGCAACAATTCTAATATAGATTAGATTGTACTTGTAACACCTGTGCTTGATTTTCCATTTAATGTAAAACCATGGATTTTACTGTGTTAATTGAGTGTGGTTTATTAATCGTTAATCAAGGTTGTGTTTGTCGGTTATGGTCTCTCCCAGTGCATTTGTGTTTCTGGTTTTCCCTTGTGGTGTGAGTTCTTTGGCTTTGTGGGTCGGTATGTGCATCTTGAGAACCATGTTTGGGGGGAAACCCACTTGGACTTGGACCTGGTCAAAGGAGCCCAACCACACATGCCTGTGACCCCCCTTTCTCCTCCACGCCCGTGATCCCATCTCCTCCTACTCGTGAGGCCTAATGGGAGGGCTGCTCGTCCCGTCCCCTCTGAAGCAGTGAGGCTGGCAGCTGGTCGGCGAGATTCTAGGGGAATGGCTGGCGAGGAGGTGGCGATACAGTGGGGAAGAGGAGAAACGAGTGAGAGAGCGGAGGGCAAAAGTGTGCCGCGAGGTGGGAGGAAAAACGTGCATCAGAGGAGACCGTGTGAGCGGAGGAGGCCGGTGTTGAGTATCGCCGGAGCTCGTGAGTTCGTGGGGCTTGTTGAAGCCAGGTACGCGTTTTCCCTCTCCTTCTTCCTTTCCTCAGTTAAGGCATGTTAAGATTAAGTGGTAAATCATGGGTAATGATGTAGAAATCATGCAAAAATAGGGAAAATATTGGGAATGAGATGTATAACGTTTTTATGATGAGATCATGTTGATTCATTGTTGTTTCGTGAGTCTTTGCTAGTGATTTTGGTGGCATGCTTCAGTGATCTTGTATGAGCTTCATGTCTTTATGAATTTCTATAGAACAACATGCTTAATGGTTTTCTGTTTGGATTGAGGGGTTTTGAAGTAAACTTGAAGGTCTACACCCCATGTTTTACGTGTGATTTATGTGATAGATTAGATAGATCCACCCTTCACTCCCAGTTTAGGAAGAAAAGACGGTATCAGCCGAGGAGGTTTTCTGCAATCGCAAAAAACGATATGCCGAACTGGGTTCGGTATACCGAAATTCCTCCAAGTGGGTTCCCTAGACCACTGATTTCGGACGACTGAGGAAAATTTGGTCGACCGAATCAAGGAATTTCAGACGACTGGATGATTTCAGTTGACCAGTCTAGCAATGAACTGATAAAGCCGATTGAGATTCGGAGTACCAAAATATTTTGGTTGACTGAATCAGGGATTTCGGTGGAGTGGGGAATTTTCGGTTAACCGGGACCCTATTCGGTAAGTCGAATCAAGACCCAGAACTATATTGAGAAATGCTTTCAAAAACGTTAATAAATGGAGATAAATGCATGATAAATGTATGGAATACATAGAAATGATTCATGAGTTATTGCATGTAGACATGTTGTTTTAATTATGCTTTCCGTGAATTTGTGAAACGTGAAGTATGTGGAATACATGTGAACCCATGTGAGGGGTGAATACATGATACAATGAACCATGAATGAATGTCAATGAAATGATTGGTTTTCAGAACTATAGATGAGGAATGTGACACTTAATATGTGAGATTTATAAACAATTTTATGAATGAAAACTAGTTTTGCCAAATGATTTGAAATGATAAATTACATATGGTTTAAAAGAGATTTCCGAGAATTGTGGAATCACAATTAAACAGGGGCTTGCCGATAGGAGTAGTGAGACCTCTAGAGATGTCAAAAATGTGTCCTTGGTTGTGGTTGTCGAGTTGCGGTCTAAGGTAGGAGCCTTGAGACTATGGTGGCATTGTAGGATCTAGGGTACGGTAGACTCGGAATACCCTCAGTGTCGGTGCTGATCGGGTCTAGGGTTAGAGTCCCAAGGTGCTCGGACATCAGGGCATCGTGAGGACGCACACACTAAGTTTGGGGTACCTCAAAAAGTTAAACCCAACCCAACCGCTGAAGGTTGTTTGCTTTTCTTAGAATCGCGAAAATTTCTCTCTTTTTCTTTCAAATTTTAATTTTTATATCAAACAATGTTTGCTAAGTCCATTGATGACAAATATTTTGTTTCATCTATTTCTGTAAATCTTACGTATGTACCTTGTAAATCTTTCTAAAATGTTAGATATATTGTCTTTGGATGTATTGATTTATAATCCGTTCAATAATGTAAAACACATTTGTAATAGGAATTTCTTTTCCAAATTATATCAGTTTTTACTGAAACTATTAAATTACTGAAATATATTATATAAGAACAGTAATCATATCAGTATTACTTAAAAATTATTTTTACTGAAATATAACTTAAATAATCATAATGTTTCTTTACTTGTTTACATACAAAATCCTTTCAATCCTTAAAACAATATCAAGAGGAAATATATCAATGAAAAAATTACTGAATTTAATTCCAATATTCATCATTACAAATATCAAATTAAACAATAATTACAACAATTAAAAAATCTGAATAACTCAATATATTAACATTCATTCTAAGTATTGAATAATAACATCATTGCATCAGCAATTTAAAAAAAAGACCAAAAGTAAATTTATCAAATACCCAAATTTCACTATAAATTATAAAAGTTAATATACAGTAACAAACTAATAAAAATAATAATGGAGTACATCTGTAACCATGCCGGCGAGAATGGCAAAATATGCGAAAGTCGGCAAAGTCACGGCAAAAATAAAAAATATGCAAATGCAGGAGTCGCAACCTAGTCTATTCAAATGGAAGACGAGGAAAACCATATAAAACATGAAAATCATGCAAAAACAATGGAAAAGGTCTTTGTAAACCAGAAATATGGGTAAGGATCCCTATTATGTACGAGGAA
>JAMKQA010024817.1:0-10212 GCA_024699735.1 Posidonia australis
ATTGCATTAGCATATTTACCAAGTTTTACAGAAGGATTTTACACTGCAGAATGCATTCTTTTGTGAACTGGCTTTGCATAGTTTTCTGTTTTCCCTCAACACATTTCTCTGGCCCACCTAGGAGCACATAGGTGGTGCACCAAACTGGAGCACCAGTCTAGCACACCAAATAGGCGCAGTAGCCTGTTTTCAGTAGCACACATCAGATTTTTATATGGCTTTAGCATGCTTTTTCCGGATTCGATTTGCTTCTAGGTTTTCTTTGGCTTTCTTCCTTGATGTATTAGGAAGGCACAATTCTGTTTTCAATCATTCCATGCATGATTAGATGGCATTTGGCATATAGCAAGGCAAGGATGAAAAATCACTCGAGATTATTAGATCTTTGATCTTATTATGCAATACCCTTGCATCAATACTTGTCCCGCGATACGAGTGATACTTCTGAGCATTAGGACACAACCCTACACATCATGCACCCATATTTTAGACACCACACACATTAGCATGGTATGGCATATCACCCTCGGGCATATAGCAAAGGCTGCAAAGCCGACATTTCATAAGCAATTGAGAAACCAATAGAAGACCGATTTATCGGGCATACAAGGGTGCCTAACACCTTCCTCGTACGTAACAGGGATCCTTACCCATATTTCTGGTTTACAAAGACCTTTTCCATCATTTTCGCATGATTTTCATGTTTTATATGGTTTTCCTTGTCATCCATTTGAATAGACTAGGTGGCGACTCCTGCATTTGCATATTTCTTATTTCTACTGTGACTTTGCCGACTTTCGCATATTTTGCCATTCTCGACGGCATGGTTACAGGTGGCGACTTCGTTTTGTTTTCCTTATCCTTTGTTTTTTTTCCTCTTTTCTTTGGTGTCTTTGAGTCGAGTATCGTTACTCAGATTCACCATCTTTGTTGTGACTATATCGGTTCACGAGTTTGATTTTTCATACATCGACTAGCAAGTCTCCTATTCGCTGGCATAGTCACAAACACTTTAGTATCTTTCCTAGTCCATCCTCCTAGGGTAGGGAAAGGTGTACCCTTGATTACTAACATATGTTATTGAGTGTGTAGGTAGAAACCCCACCACGTGTTAGTAGATCAAGTCCCACTGTAATGTTGCACAAAGTCCCACCGTGATGTTGCACGAAGTCCTACCGTGAATGGACTCCCACCTTTGGAGTTCATATCATGTGCACAGACACGTCACTTTGACTAAGAGGCAAACTCTAGTTTGGCAAAAGAAGGGTTCACTCCCTCACTCGATTCTTTACTCATCGAACTCCTTTATTTGCCAAGTTGAGTTGTGGAACGATGGTCCTTTCTCGAGAGTACAAGTCATATTCGAAAACGGAAAACACTTGACCACAACAAATTACATCCATGCATTTTGCATGTGTCTCTATGGTTTGGGACCAACCGTACCCCATTGGCCTAACCTACCATATGGACCATTCATTGCATAGTGTGATCGATCTTACATTTGCATTGTCTGCTTAAATCATGCATCCATGCATTTTGTAACGACCCCCAAGTCGCTACTACTAAAACTAGCAACAAATTTTCATTTAATTATTTGTTTTATCTTTATTATTGACTAACAATTACACTAATGATGTAACAAAGGCTAAGTACTCTCAACTGGAAATAAAACTAATAAACAACAGAAATAAACTAAACTAACACTCACCTGGATCTCTGATGTGTGGTGGCGTGACTCCTCCTATATGCACTAGCAACCAACAGCTACTATCCTGCACCTGCCAAAAACATACAAAACAAAGCACACGTGAGTGACCATTCAATGGTCACCCAGCACACACCCCACCAACGACTCGGCAACCTAACCCGAGGGCAACCAAGCACAAGCATCGCACCCAGATGCCGCCAACCAAAAGGGCAATCTACCGACGCCCAGCACACAAGCACTGACATCCTTCTTGGATGCCACAACACCAAGTTAGGCAGTCTACCACTGCTCGGCTAGCCACAAAATTACAAAACCATGCCTTTAAAACCATTCTTTTCTTTTCTTTTGCAAAACCATGTGCATGCACTTTTTAAAACCTTTTATGCATGCCCGAGAAAGCTACTCTCACCATCTCAAGCCCAAAACAACATCAAAAGCACAACTACAGAGACTCTGCTCTATACAACATGGTCCCCTCTGGACCCAAACACACACCAAGCCACGGAGCCTCTGCTCCTAAAACAGCGGAGCCACTGCTCCCAAACACTGCACCTCAACAGGTGCCAAAACCACGACCTCTAATAGGCCTAGAGCCTGCTTTTCCAAACCAGGACTCCGCACAAAGACAAGCACAAACAATGTGTTGAATTGCCCGACGCCAAGCAGACAACACTAGCCACAAGCAATCCACTGAGGAGCAACCATGGCATTTTGCACTATCACGGTGTGGCACCCTGTGCAGGAGCCAACCACCGTCCTGCGATTCTCCTGCTTGGAGAACCCTCAACAAAGCCAACCCCTCCTTGGAAAGGCAGTCCTGTCTCTCAGGACACTACTAGCTACAGGGCGTATGTCCCACCCAAACATATGGGGTAGACCCTCAAGTCTACTCCAAAACCCAACAAACAAAATTGAAATTCATTCACCACATAACAAGATATAAATTTCCAAGCACAGAGAGGTCAAAAAGGACCCAAATCCAACGACCACCATAAATGGTTATAAATGCCACAATAAATCCTATAAAATTTGCTACAATTACCAGCACACTAGCATGCACCAATCGTACAAATTTGGAATCAAAATAAAATCTACGGGGTACGTATCTCCACCGAAGAGGCGGCAGTGACGAACGGCGAAGTGGCGGCGCACGGCGGTAAGACACGGTGCCTCCTCCTAGCCACGAGCAGCTCCTCTCCTCCTCTTCCCTGCGACGGCGGCGAGGCGACGACAGGCTCGAAGGCAGCGGTGGCACAACGGCGGCAGACCTCCTCCTCCTCCCTCAGCCCTCTCCTGAGCGTCTCTCTCTCTCCCACTCTCTTATCTCACCTCACCCTCATCTCTCCCCGCCTTTGATCTCCCCCTTTCGTCTCCCTCTCTCGCCTCCCTCTCTCTCATCTCTCTGGCGTACCAGGGAAGAAGAAGGAGGTGGAGAAGAAGAAGAAGAAGAAGAAGAAGAAGAAGAATAAAAGGAAGAGGCACGTGGGGGTGGGGTCCGGGGAAGAGAAAGAAAGAAAAGAAAGAAGGAAAAGAAAGAAAGGAAGCTGCAAACACGAAACCAGACCACATGACCTTCCACGTCCACGTGACTTGTGCCACCAGGGACCCGCCACCAAACCTCTGCGGCCCAGGAGAAACCTAGAAAACTCCTATGAGGGTCAGCGCAACACCCAAACCACACCACGCCAAAAGGCTAGAAACCCACAATCCAAGCGTCAGACACCACTGAGAACGTGTCCCACATTACGCATTGGGACCCCCAAAGCCTAACACGCCTGAATTTCACCATAATTATCTGGCCAAAGCACCACTCCTAAAACCTAGGTCGTTACAGCCTAACCCCCTTAAAGGAATTTCACCCTCGAAATTCTCTAAGCGAAACACCAAGGGCACCAAAATTGGAACATCACTAGAACGACCCAGACAAGAACACAACGATGCCACCCAAGATCCATGACCTGTAGGAGAAATCTTTGCCTCACAGAGCCATCTCATCCTACTTAGGTTTAGGACGACACCAAGGACGTAGCTCTCCTTGAGTCCGAGAACCACTAAGATCCTGGGTGAAATCCCTTCCAGGCAGACAAATCTCCACCCAGAGGCTCCAAAACAGTGTCTCCCAGGGTCACGAAATATCTAGAACACCCTCGAAGACACGTAATCACAGGATTGACCAGGTGCAACCAGCTCTGGCCACACTTCCGTTGCGCCACTCTGATGCACAACATGGTCAGCAACCACCGAACTCATACCTTGTGCTCAGCAACGACTCTCATCACCTTGGAAAACCTTCTCTAGTCTAAGGTACAAGAGATATTTGACTACTGAGACACAACAAAGCCCTTCACGTATCTGGAGTGCACTGACAAAGTAGCCAACCCTGTGCTATCTGTTTTTAGGAACTGCTTCCCAAATCGACACTCCATCGGATCAAGAGCACAACCTCCACTATGGCCAACACCAAAACACATGGGTGGACAATTCCTCCTGTGATCCTCCCAACTGGCAAGAACCACAAGACACCACGTTGCCTCATCGCAACAAGAACTTATCCCAACCCGAAAGGATATTTGGTGGACTCATTACCGCTCGCTACGACAGCAGCCTTGTAGGTCTAGGCGTGAAACCGTTAAAATACACTTAAACCACTTATTAAGCGTGAAGCTCACATCAAAGATACTACAATCTAGAGTCCAAGGCCACAAAAGTCACTGTTCCCAGTGAAACAACCACACCAATGGTAAGGACCACTCGGGAGTCAAACTCAAATGGATCTTCAATCCAAAGCAACTCCCAGCAAGAGTGTCCAAACCAACACGAGCCGTTCCTCTTCCCTGGGAAGACTTCTCCGTGGTGCCACTATCCCGAAGATACCTCTGCTAGATCCTCGAGAATAGTTACACTTAAGTCAAGAAACAACCATCTGGAGGAAAACACGTGGGATCACACCCACTGGCTCGACCAACAACGCCACCAAACAAGATGGGCAGCCAGCTCCACTTGACTCACCCCATATCCACCGCAGAAACCCAAAACCCAAAAGCAAACACAGGAGAAAGAAGATCTCCATAGGTCAAATAGCGCTACGCCATCCAACCCACAAGCAAACAAGAAAATCAACAACAAGACACCTACAGGAAACACTAGAGAAAAATCTCCATCGCCCAAATGGCACAAAGCCATCCGAGCCACAACCAACCAAGACCACTGGGTATCCCGACAAGATACCCCAGACAACACACAACAAACAACACATCGGGCAATGCCACTCCATGGCCAAGCCCCAAACAACAAGTGTGACACAGCCGCACAACACCAATGCGCGACTCTATGCGCACCACCTTCCCCCAGATACCCCATCCTCAAATAGAGCATATGGAAGGATAACACAGACTTGGGGAACTCACCAGAGCCACCCCAAAACAACAACACACTCTTGGGGACCCATCGAGTCACCCAGAGACCACAAAAAACAGCTAGGGACCCACCGAGTCACCCTAAAACCACAACAAACAACTAGGGACCCACCGAGTCACCTAGAAACGACAACAAACAGCTGGGGACCCACCGAGTCACCAAGAGACGATAGGAGGATGGAACTCAAAGCATTCTCCACAACCACCACAAAGACAACAACAACCACACATCCAGGAAGCATCGCGCTTCACCCAGATGCGGCAACAAGAGGACGAAGCTGCAAACATCCCCCCACACCGACACCAACAACCCAGACAGACGACCGACGACGACCACAAACCACCAACAATAACAAACACTAGCAAAAAACAAACAATAAACAAACAAACAGGTAAACAAGAACGACAAACAAACAGGTAAACAACAACGACAAACAAACAAACAAGAAGCAACTACTATTGAGGGTACACCAGAGGCAGACAACTGCGGCACCCAACCCTCCACAGCAAAACACCAAACTGTCCAACACTGGGTGGTGTCTAACCCCCTTAAAGGAAACACGTCCTCTGGTCAACAGATGGAGGTTGCCTAATCCCCCTCAAAGGAACAAGGCACCTCCTTAGCAAGCGCCTTGCCTCCACGCATGTGTAGCACACCAAGTAGACCAGGATCCTCAGCAAACGTGAACAACCTCTAGGCAACCCTACTCGTCTGATCGTTCGCACCACAAGGTCTCCTACGCTGCCAGTCAGCACAAAGTCTTGCCCAGAAAACAATCGCCACCACACCCATGGGCAACACAGTGCTTAATCCACGCAAAATTCGTGGATAGCACCACACCACACCCTATGGAGTTGAGGATCCCTAGCGAACCGCTCCACAGGAGCGAACGCCGCTTCACGCCCTGCTCCCAACTGCTATCTCTCAAGCAGCTCTTCCAAATCAACGATCACTAGATATCCAACCACTAGGAATCCTTCCAACAAGGGGTCGACGTCCTTCTCTAATCGAGAATACAAACCGTCATTCCCAGATTCCTTGTGGTCCCTCACATACAATCCTCACCAAATAGGAGTTAGAGTCGAAGACACTCCTCAACACCACAAGCAAAGAAAATCAAGAAAATAAAAAAAATTATGGTGCAGGAATGCATGATATGCAATTCTACGGAGTCACCTTACCAGACATCCTTAGGCTAGTGCCCCTAGGTGGACCTAAGCTCTGATACGAACTGTAATGACCCCCAAGTCACTACCACTAAAACTAGCTACAAATTTTCATTTTATTATTTGTTTTATCTTTATTATTGACCAACAATTACACTAATGATGTAACTAAGGCTAAGTACTCGCAACTTGAAATAAAACTAATAAACAACAGAAATAAACTAAACTAACACTCACCTGGATCCTTGATGTGTGGTGGCGTGACTCCTCCTATATGCACTAGCAATCAACAGCTACTATCCTACACCTGCCAAAAACACACAAAACAAAGCACACGTGAGTGACCATTCAATGGTCACCCAGCACGCACCCCACCTATGACTCGGTAACCTAAGCCGAGGCAAACCAAGCACAAGGATCGCACCCAGATGCCGCCAACCAAAAGGGCAATCTACCGATGCCCAGCACACAAGCACTGACTTCCCTCTCGGATGCTGCAACACCAAGCCAGGCAGTCTACAACTACTTGGCAGGCCACAAAATCACAAAACCATGCATTTGAAACCATTCTTTTCTTTTATTTTGCAAAACCATGTGCATATACTTTTTAAAACCTTTTATGCATGCCCGAGAAAGCTACTCTCGCCATCTCAAGCCCAAAACAATACCAAAAGCGCAACTACAAAGACTCTGCTCTGTACAACATGATCCCCTTTGCACCCAAACACACACCAAGCCACGGAGCCTCTGCTCCCAAAACAGCAGAGCCACTATTCCCAAACACTGTGCCTCAACAGGCGCCAAAACCACGACCTCTAATAGGCCTAGGGCCTGATTTTCCAAACTAGGACTTCGCACAAACACAAGCACAATCAGTGTGTTGAACTGCCCGGTGACAAGTAGACAACACTGGCCACAAGTAGTCCACTGAGGAGCGACCACGACATTCTGCACTGCCACGGTGTGGCACCCTGTGTAGTAGCCAACCACCGTCCTGCGATTCTCCTGCCTGGAGAACCCTCAAAAAAGCCAATCACTCCTTGGAAAGGCAGTCCTGTCTCTCAGGATGCTACTAGCTACGGGGTGCGTGTCCCACCCACACTGGCAACCACAGGGTACGCCTCCTCACGGCGCCCTCCACACGCTGCTCAGGAAGGAGCCTCATACCTCCACACCCGACAACACCCGAGCCTCAGTGCTCACAGTGACAGCAAGAGTATCATACCTCCTCGTCATGCCAAGAAACACCTCAACTTGCGGACCAACCTTGGCCCTGCGAACGACAGTCAAAGAGTGTCATACCTTCAAGACACGACGAACACTCGCCTCAGTCTGTTGGTCCCCAACGTAAACAGAAAGCATTGGAAAATTCTTTCCAAAACTATTTTCAAATCTGTACTTTTCTCCTTCCAAAACTCTTCCTTTAAAACTCAAGCAACAATGTGCTCGACGATGGCACGGAAACCAAAGGTTGAGAAACCACAAGCAAAACACAGCCTCGACAGCTCTCCTGTCAGGCCAAGGCAGAAGCACCTTAGGAGCATCTGGGTTCATGAGCACCACGCTCTACCCACAACCACAACCCAAGAAAACACCAACAAAGCATTCTCTGAGTGTCAAATCGACCCAAAAAACACTACAACAAAGCAAACACAACCAAAACTCCACGCTCTGGCCCCAAGTGTAAGACACCTACTGGCTCATGTCCCTCGGGAGCACAGTCAGATCAGCTCAAACACCTGAAACAGTGCCACCGAATACTACATTCATTGCACCACACACAAAACCACACAAGCCCTAGACCTAGGGATGCTACATTATTCCTAAAGTACAATCTAAACCATCTGGGGAAAATCCTATTATTTCTAAATCATATTGTCTTTTATTCTACCCACACCCCAAGTGGAATCTTGATAATTAATTTTAGGCAAATCCTACAATTATTCTAATGGTTATCCTAATCATTTATTCCATTAAAGCCTTGGAAAAATACCTTAGAAACCCTGGCCGACCCGCGTATCTGGGCCGCACGACTGGCCATGCCCCAGGCACTCTCGTCTGAACGCTAATAGAGCATGGACCAGGGGCCAGAGCCGTTGCCGAACCCGCACATGTGTCCTGCGCAATCGGCCCACTCCCCTAGTTTTCTGTCAAAATTCAGACGGCTAGCGACAAGGGACCCAAATTCGCCCAAGGTGGGAGCTCCAACCGCACCCCCCAAACAAACACCAAAAATTTCGAATAAAACATATGGGGTAGATCCTCGAGTCTACTCCAAAACCCAACAAACAAAATTGAAATCCATTCACCACACACAGAGATATGAATTTCCAAGCACAGAGAGATCAAAACAAACTCAAATCCAATAACCACCATAAATTTCTATGAATGCCACAATAAATCCTATAAAATTTACTACAATTAACAACACAATAACATGCACCTATAGTACAAATTTGGAATCAAAATAAAATCTACGGGGTGTGTACCTCCACCGAAGACACGGCGAAGCGGCGGCCCACAGCGGCGAGACGTAGTGCCTCCTCCCAACCACAAGCAGCTCCTCTCCTCCTCTTCCCTGCGACGACGGTGAGGCGATGGTAAGCTCGACGGTGGTGGTGGCACAACGGCGGCAGCCCTCCTCCTCCTCCCTCAGCTCTCTCCCGAGCGTCTCTCTCATCTCACCACACCCTCATCTCTCCCCTCCACTCTGATCTCCCCCTCTTGTCTCCCTCTCCCGCCTCCCTCACTCTTAGCTCTATGGCGTACCAGGGAAGAAGAAGGAGGTGGAGAAGAAGAAGAAGAAGAAGAGGATGAGGCACGTGGGGGTGGGGCTCGGGGAAGAGAAAGAAAGAAAAGAAAGAAGGAAAGGAAAGAGGAAGAAGGGAAGGAAAGAAAGGAAGCTGCAAGCACGAAACCAGACCACGTGACCTTCCTCGTCCACATAACTCGTGCTACCAGGGACCTGCTACCAAACCTCCGCCGTCGAGGAGAAACCTAGAAAATTCCTATGAGAGCCAGCACAGCACCCGAACCACACCATGCCAAAAGGTTAGAAACCCACAATCCAAGCATCAAACACCACTAAGAACGTGTCCCACATTAGGCACTTAGACCCCCAAAGCGTAACACGCCTGAATTTCACCTTAATTATCTAGCCAAAGCACCACTCCTAAAACTTGGGTCGTTACAGCTTTAGTTCTCATGCATTGGAAGTGGAGTACAGATGGAGTAATGTTCTTCAAGACTGTTAGAAACCCTTAGAACTTGTGATCCTCCTTAAACCAACTCAAGTCTCACCTATCCTTTTATCATTCCAATCCGAGCAAGCTCTCAGGTGGGAAGCCACAATTATCTCTTTTTTATTACTTTTTTTCTTTTCGACCTGTGATAGGGTTATTTCCCTACAGTCATCCCTTAGTTTCTGCCCTATTGAAGTGACATCTCTACATGGTTGACATGGTCTCGACACTAGCTGCGACACATAGCTTCGAAACCGACTTGACCCTTCCATGCCTAAGCCTTCAATATGATGGCACTTTAATCGAACCACTTGGCTGTGCGACCACGTTCCAAAATCAAGTCTGTTCACCTTTCCCACCACCTGATTGTGTGATAATCTCTCGAAATTAAGTAGGTTCCACCTTTTGGCTATGCAACTAGGTTTTGAAACCAAAAGGTAGTTTTCTTTTTGGAACCTTTGTGACGGACTGCTTGAGAGCGAGCTCCTTATTTCAAGACATGTTCAATGGAGATATCCTTCTTACCTTAGAGCCAATCTTGTTCCAAGATTAACTCCAAGGAAGGGTATCTGTAGATATATATCACTTTTACATTTTCCAGAGTTCATCTAGGATAGAAACCTTGAGGCGTCGAGATTACATGGCTAAGGATCTATAACATATTTTCTAGTTTTTTTTT
>JAMKQA010024823.1:0-15648 GCA_024699735.1 Posidonia australis
CTCAACGTTGAAGGTTGAAGATGGAGGAATAGTAACAAGTGCAATGGGTTGGTGGGAAGTGGTGGGGACAACTGATAGGGTAGCGATGGTTGTGGTACTATGTGCCATAGGGAGTGTAGTGGCATGATAACAGCAACAACAGGCTTAAAGATGACCATCGGTATTGGGTAGGTAATCGTAGGTAGAGATAGCAAGTTTGGCATGGGTAAAGTTGTGGGTAGTGTATGAATTATAGGGTTGGGAGTGGAGTAAGTGACTAATCTCCAAGGTGTTCCTTCTGAGTGAGATGGAGACACAACTTGAGTTGATGAAAATGGAAAATTTTTCTCATTAAAGCATACATGGCGTGCCAAATAAAGGCATCCAGTTACTATATCCATGCATCTATAACTAACGGAGTTTGTTGGGTAGCCCAAAAAGATACACCTATTGGAGCAAAACTGGAGTTTGTGCTTATTATAAGGACAAAGCAGTAGAAAGCATAAACAATATGTAAACATCCCATTTTGGCAGCCATTTGTGATGGATTTCTCCAGGAGAATGTACTCCGATGACAACGAGGCACTTCATCCCCATTTTACCCCATAACCAACCCACAAACCCTAAACACCAAGTCTAACTCCTAAAATCCAGCCCTTGTGCTCTGTGCGCGGCCCAATTGGGGAGCAGGGCTCTCGGGCGCAAGCCGTTCGATCCGTCGTTGTCATCATACTTGGTATGAGCCACAGCACCGCGTTGCTCAGGCTGCCGCCTCATATCACCCTGACACCTCTACCGCCACCACGCCCTGCTGCCCTTGCTCTAGTTGTCCACGCGTAGTCCCGCTAGCCACACCTTGCCATGCCCAGCCACCGCCTAAGCACGCTGGTGACCCACGCACGCAATCACCTGCACATGCCACCACCTCTTGTAAATGACCTCCCTGGTGGAGTGAGCTCTCTCTTAGCTCCTACGTGGCTCCCACGTCTTGCCAACATCTCCACCTAGCCAAAGCCCAACGCCACCCTTTCAACCCGCTTTTGGCCACTCCACCACCATTTTCCGTTCGTCAACCCAACTTTCGACCATCCAACTTGCAGAACGTTCCCTCTTGGCCTTGCATCCAAAGCCTTGCACAAGAGCCCGTCCAACCTTCGGTAGAGCCTCCCCTCTCACCGAGGCACTCCGCAGGCCGCCACCACCTCCATCGCTAGTTGGAACATCTATTTCTACCTCATAGCCACCAACACCACACCAACCCCCCACATTACCCACACAAACCTTCTACCAATCTTTCCACAACCCTTCGAGCCTGCCTCTTTAGCCACTATGTGCTGACAACCTGAAGAGTGCCGCCGCGAGCCTCGCCAAAGAGGGACAACCTAAAACTCCACAAGTTTGTTTTCGCTCCCTACTGGTGTTTATTGCTTCCTTTGTGTTTTCATTGTTTTTTTTCGCATCATTTCGTGTATGTTTCATAGGTTTTCATCATGCCATATTCGTCATTTCACCTTCACCTTCTCCACCTCCGGCGACGTCGGAAACCATCTCCAACAACATAGGTGGGGGGAAACATCCACCCAACCCATCATACATCCAAGCACATAGGAACATTCCTTAGTATCCCCTCAAGTTCATGCATGCATAACATCCATTTTAGAGCCACGACATTAGGATCGAAGCAATGAAAAGCTCGTAGTTCTATTCTGCCTCCAACAGGTGTGCCCTGATTGCGCGTGTGACCTACACATTTTCGCCAGGGACAGAACAAGCTATCGGGATGAGCTCTTATGTACTCACCTCATTCATTTCTCCACCTCATATCCACGCATCCTAGGATCTAACCCATGCATACATCTGTGCATCATAGAGCACCTTGGATCATCACATGTGGGTCTACAAGATTGACAATGCTCGCAGCTCTATTCTATCTCCGATAGCTGCGTCCCGACTGCGCATGTGACCTATGTGGTGGACATGCGCGGGTCTGCTAAAGACAGAACAGACAGCTGGCCTAAGCCCTTGTCCACTTGCTCCATCCATTTCTACATCGCATATCCATAAACCCTCAACATGCACACTTGCGTCTCATGTATTCTTTCTTAATCTACATTAATCATGTCTATGACTCACATCATTATTGCATTAATGCATTCATCACATCTGCTCATTCCTCATTTTCATATTTCATCTAGCACATCATTTGTTATTTCATGTCACTTATCATCTATCAAGCATCATACATCATTACCCAAAGTAAGTGAGCATATCATGCATCATGACATTCATCTCGTGCATCATGACACATTTGCATCTGCAGCGATAATGATTACTATGTTGGGTCCTTTTGACCGACGGTTCAAGATTCACATAACGTAATTGAGCTCATTTATATCAAATTTCCGTCCCATTCACATCACTTGCATCAACATAGCATATGGTATACATCCATTGTAGACTTAGCGAGCATGCATGATCATTTGCATTTGGTGACACACGAGCAAACGGAAATCCTAGAAAGACCGATTTCTTGGGCGCATGGGGGTGCCTAACACCTTCTCCATGCGTAACAGGAGTCATTACTCTTTCTCTAGCCCGCAATGACCAATGTGTTGCATTCATTAGGTACGAAGCATGCACACACATTCAGGCATATATTTGCATTCATTTTGCATTGTTTTCCTCGCGTTTTTTCGCATTCGATTTTCCTCGTCTTTCTGGTTTTAAAAGAATAGGTGGCGACTCTGTTTTGTCCTTATCGTTTTCTTTTTTCATGTTTCGTTTGGTGTTTTCGAGTCAAGTGTCTTTTCTCGAATTCACCATCTTCGCCATGACCTTTTCGGTTCCGCGTGTTCTCCCCCACGCGAAGGTCGATTCCAACATAGTCACATAATCAAAAGTTTTTAAAAAATTGTAATCAGGATGCTTATCATAAAGCTTGTGTTGTAGAATATCATCGCCAATAGTAGAAGATGGTAGACAATTTACAAGGAAGACAGCTACTTCAAAGGCATAAAACTAATGAGTAAATGGAAGAAAAGCATGAGCTAAGAATGATAACCCATGTTCAACAATTGTGCGATGATGACATTCAATGGCTCCATTTTGTTCGTGGGTATGTGGACAAGTGAGTCGATGAGTGATTCCAATTTTTAGCAAATGAGAATAAAATGCAGTGAACTCACCACCGTCATCCATTTGTAATGTTTTTATCTTAGTATTGAGTTGGCGTTCAACCATCATTTGGAATGAAACAAAGGTAGAGAGAACTTCAAATTTAAGTTTGAGTAGAAAGATTCATAGGTATTTGGAAAAATCATCAAGAAGTTACATAAAACCAAGAACCCAAAGAAGAAGTTACAAAACTAGGTCCCCATACATCAGCATGAATAAGTTCAAGATGATGATTACTAAGTGAGAAAGTAAGAGGAAGAGACATCTGGTAAGCTTTACCAAGTTGGCAAGCAGAATAGAGATGAAAGGAATTGAACGATGAGCAAGGAAGACAATACTAGTGAATGATGCTTCTGGTGGACCTATGTGACAGTGCCAATCTTGTAGCGTCTTGAGCGGAGATAGAAGGGTGACTAGTCCTCCACGAACATGCTTTTTGGTGGAGGGAAGATTGTAGAGATCATCATCATACTGGTCAGTGAGAAGCAGTCTTCAAGTGATGAGATCGTAATTTGAAAATAACAAGGGAAAAATTCAACAGAGACAAAGTTGTGTTTAGTAAGACGGGATACAAATAAAAGAGGAGGATTCAAGACAAAACATGTAGAACATTGAGTAACTAAAACACAAGAGGGAGTAGAGATGGAGGAATAACCAATATGTTTGATAGCCAAACCTAAGCCATTATTGACTTTAACCACATGATCTAGACGATTATATTCTTCGTGAATAGAGAGTTGAGAGATCTAGGACCATGTAATGTGTAGCCCTAGAGTCCATGGTATTCAGGTGAGTTTGCATACAATGGTGCTCTAACATAATAGGATGTCGGTGTTGTTGTCGGAATTGGTAGAAGAGGAGGTGGCTGAGAAAGTTGGACATACTATGGATATGGGATTTCCACGACGGCGTTTAGCGTTCGTGGGTCTTGTGACCTCGCTTGTGTCCTTTAGGTTTGTATTCGACTCTGCTACTCTACAAATGTTGAAATTGATATGATCGTCACTCTCGATTCTCTTTCGTTGGCCCTCGAAATGCCTTGAGAGATGTGAATGTTGTAGGTTCTAGGATAGTGCTAGTATTGCTTAAGGTGTTTGTACCGATGAGCTTCTTCTTTCTCTTCTTTTCCTTGCAAAACAAAGTTGAAATTACGCAGATTAATATGGTGTATTAAATAGCTCAACAAAAGCTGATTAAAAATATAGAACAAAAGGGAAGATACTTACCTAAGGGGTTTTTTCCCCTCTAATTACAACTAATGTAAATGTCTAGCTACAACATGCAACGTATGTACAAAAAATGAAACATGTAAAGTACCAAAAAGAAAACCTCCTTTAGTTTATAGACTATATGCACGAAATACGAGATGCTGATGTGGTTGGCGACGGTAGATGGCTTAAGTTCTCTCTCCTCTCCTTAAACTCAAAAAATGCTTTTCTCTTTCTCTCTCAAACTTCCCACCCAAATTTCTCAGTCTCTAAAATTTTCCTCTTGGTCTCTCCCTAAAATTCTATCAAACTTTGGTCTCTTCAAATTTCCCTCCTAGTGTGTGTGTGTGTGTCCCCCTTCTAAAGGCTGGGGGTGACCATGTAATTGTAGAGGCACAGGAGGATCAAAAAAGGCAAAAGAATCCAAAATTGGCAAGATTATATAGCTGCAATTAAAAGTTTCCATTTCTGGAGTATTGAATGCAGTAATGCTAGTGTTCAATGTAGAACGTAGCTATAACTACATTCAACACACCCAGACGCCCAGCAACACTAATCAGCTATTATTCCATCAATTAATGGACAATAAACCACAATCAAAGGTTAATATCACGTACGATCAGAGGAAATTTCCTTAAATGGAAATAATTCGAATTCAAATTACTCCAAAAAGGAAAAAGAAAACAGGCAAGGATCCAACTATCAGTAGAGCAATTAGCATCTAATGTAAGATGCAGCCAGCATAGCATTTAATACACGTAGACTAAAAACTTGTTAAATTTGGATGCCAAGTCAAATGTAATCAAACAAGTCATTTAATAGATTAATAAAGAGTTCTGAATAAGACATGAAGACTCGTTTGAAATATCAAATATTTATCTTGAGTTTAAAAATGGAAAGTTTGACTAAAATAGAAAGAAATAGACCTAGATATGTAAAACAATATCGCTTGCGTTCAACGTTAACCGTAAAACTACAAGCGTTTAACGTTGAACGTTATATTTCATACGTTCAATGACTTGGATTAACAAATAGACCTTTAGATTGTACTTGAGTTAAGTAAAAAACTTCTAAAGATGAATGAAACATGTTGTGGTGTGATGAGAGACTTAAGAAAAACAGAATAGTGTTAAAATAAGATATCTACACATACAACACAACACGTAAGTGATGTGAAAATAGGTAATAGTGGGGAGAGTGGCCTTAAGGGCGCTAAAAGCATCTACCTACAGAATGATTATGGTGGCCATAATAAGGGCATGGTGGAAACTGGTTACATCCACCACCTCTACAACATCCGTAGAAGTGGCTCCGACCACGACCATGGTAAGTATGAGCCTATGATGTTGTAGTGGTGCTTGATATAAGAACTTGCGGCGGAGTAATGATCGAAGAGATCAATTTCATGACTTAGTGGAAAACTGACAAGTTCACAATGGAGTGCCATGAGTTGAGAGAGGTGACGATATCCTTAAAGTTAGCATTGAGGCCCTTGAAGATAAAGAAGTTGAGATCTTCCGATAGAAGCAAGCCATCGATAGATGCAAGGTCATCAGTGATGATCTTGGCTTGTTAAAGGTAAGTATGGATTCAACGCTCTCCTTGGTGTAATGCATGAAGTTGCATGTGTGGCTATAAGATACGGGCCTCGAAAGGCAAAGGTTGTTTCAAGAGTCAACCGTGCATCTTGAGTTGTTTCATGCCCGACCACCTGTCGAAAGTCGTCTTCAGTGAGAGAAGAGTGTAGCCATGAGAGTGCTTGTTGATCTTTCAAGAGCTAGGACTGGTAAGCAGGGTTTGGAGTGCGTATAGATGGAAGAGAGGTGGTGGTAGAGGATTCTGTGGAAGGTGAAAGAAAAGATGGTGGAGGTGTGCTTTCATTGAAATAGTCGTATATGCCTTGGCTGATAAACAATGGCTTAATTTGGGTTTTTCAAAGAAGATAGTTGGTTGTGAAAAGTTTGATAATAAGGAACTAGGAGATGTTTCCAACAGAAGATGTAGTGGATAAAGGAGTAGGAGAAGAAGAAGATAGTGGTGTTGTTTCAAAGTTAATGATAATAGTAGCCATGGGAATGAGTAGAAACTAGAGAGAGAGAGAGAGGACGTTGGGGAAAAAAAGGAAACGATGAAGAAGAAGAGGAGGAGAGAAAACAAAGATGTCGATCTTCTGATATCACGTTGAGAGAGAGAATATGTTTACACACACCAACTGCAATGTGTGTCTTATATTTATAGACAAAAGTTGGTACATGTATATGCATTATAAATTTATAATAGGTTATACACCATGTATGCTATTTGTGTTGTACATCACTAATAATGCATTCCCAGATTTGAAGAAACCTCCGTTTGCATAATTCTGGATGTATCTATGTAACATGTAGGATGAACTCTTAGGCAAAAACATCTTTCTGGGCATGCTTAAATTGATGATATACACAGGTTTAGTTGTGTGCTTCTTTTTTAGTGCATTCTTCTTTAGCAGTTAATGTAAAATAAACATGTATGCATTCTAAAAATAAAGGACACTGGTTCAACATCATCTCTGTAAAGACATTTTGTTGTTGGGCAACTTAGAACCAGCTTACGCAATTATAGATGTTGCATTCGTGTAATAGCAATATGGCACAACCGAAGTGACCATTGATATTCGACATTCATATTTGCATCGACTACCTGATATCAGTCTTACTTACATGCATGCATGTTGTTTGCAGTCACTTAGTCTAGTGATAAAGTTTCTTTGTGGTTGTACAAGAGATCGGAAGTTCGACTTCCACAGACATTGAGATTTATAGCTAAAAGCCCACGTGAGCAAATCGATAACTTAAGTTAACTAGGAGTGCAGAAATCAAAGGAATTTACTTGGTGATATTTCAAAATTTCATGAATTTTTACATTGATATCCCAAACTTTAAAATCATACGTTATTTGATGGTGTCTTCTAAACTTGAGTTTCAATAAACTCTTCAATGTCTCCTTGTCCTTCACACATCGTTGGATACAACAAATATTGGAGAGAAGGGCATGCAAGGATTCGTGTAGAGAAAATGGAAGACCCACCTGAAGTTCTTGTGGGTGTACAAAGAATCCCGAGACGGGCTCAATGTATGTGTTTCTTCAATATTGAAAACTTTGAGGATCTGTAATGGATACAAAAAGAAACGAGGTGCTACTAAAGTAAAATATGGTTTTCGTGTTCAGACCCAAGTTCCTTACTCAAATTACATTGTCATGGACTCAGTCATGGACAGGACTAAGCCATTGGTTTTATAGCAAACAAAAAAAAACATGATAGTTACTACTAAAAACAAATAGACATTTAATCTTTAGATATAAATATCAATTTATAAGTAATATTCTTTATTGTAGTAATCAAATTCTCACAATTAGTCCTGTCAAGTAATAAGTTTTACTTTAGACCGACTAATTACTCACATGGTACAATCATATATTCGTCACATATTTATTACCACAAGTGTACTTAATATTCTGTCAAATAGTAGCCTTCCTTTGGACCGATTACTATCTGCATGATTTCAACTACACTAACATCTTTCTATCTCAAATAGACTAACATAGGCAAAAGAGTCTATTTAGTAGGATGTTGTTTTGATTAATTTATTCTTAAATAGAAGACAATTTGTTGTTGATCATCAATAATGAATTTATTTGCAACTAAAGGTCAAGATCTAACTATTAAATCTTAAGACGTGGAAACTGAAATTCAATTAACATAAAGTAAAAGTTAATTTTAACATAAATAATATGTTAACCATGCAAAGATATTTTGGAAAAAATATCAAAGTTCAAGGACTAAACAATAAAATTCTAGAAAACTCAGAAGTAAATAAAAATTATAAAATTCTGTGAGTTTTCCAGTAAATCATATACATCAGATGATTATCACAAAATAGCAAGAGTTATTACGTAATTATCACAAAATAACTAATTAGGTAGTTAAATGAATCCAATTCGAATTCAAATACTCCAAAAAATCAAAAGTCCTAATTGATTGCAAAAACATGCAACAAGAGAGGAGACGACGGCGTTGGAGTCTTCCGAGGCTAGACTGTCGTTGAAGGGGTGGGAGGTTGGTGTTCCAGCGCCTAGGAGGCACTAGAACTGTCCTATCTCGCAGCGGTCGAAAATCTAGATTAATATTAAGTCATATTTTCATGATTTTGTTATACAAAAATACAACATCAAAGTTGTTCATGTACGAAATAATAAAGGAAAGGGAAAAAAACCAATAATTTTCAACATGATTCAGTCCAAAAACTTAATATTTCATGATGAAACGACATGATTTATTCTAATACCACTTGTTAAATATAGATCTCAAAAATACACGAAATTTATTTATTAAAATGTGATTTTCAAGATTTAATCGTATCATATTCATCACAAAATATATATATATGATGAAGTACGGAAACATACCTGAATCTATGTAGAAATCTTTGCTCCTATATCTCAGATCTGATTTTACAAACCACAAAGTTCTTCTTGTCTTGCTCTTTCTCAAGAGGAGGGTAAGAGAGAAGAAACACTAAAGTTAAGATTTCAAGATCATGATCTCAATGTATAAAAAATTAAAATATTAGATATTTCTAATTCGATCCATTAATAAATCCACATCACTTAAGATGTTAATTAGTTCAACTAAGAAAACCAAATAAACTAATATAATGAACTTAATTATAAAATAATCTATAATATTTTAATTAATTTTATATTAACTCATATATAATTCTGGATTTATCTCAACAAATCGAATACAAATTCCTTTCTGATAAAACTGTGCTGTCCAGCTGATGTGGAAATGAACGAGGAAAAGAGAGAAAGGACCGCCAAATATTTTTGGCTTTAGAGTTGGGAGGGGCTGCTGCGAACGTGAGTGGAGGAATCGCCAGTGGAAGCTGGAAGTGCAATGAGTCCTGAGTGGTCAGGGAGTCATCTTACACAACACCATCAATGCACCCCAAGCCCACAAATCTAGTGGTCAATGGGTCAACATCATTCCCATCCAGAAGAACTGTTTTATTTCTCCATCACATGGTAGGATCTTTGGCCCTCCAAAAGCCATACTTATGTTTAATACCCAAAAGGAAAAGAAGAAAGTTTCCTTTCAACATCACAGAATATATGGTGGGGAATGAAATGACCCACTGAGCTCTGTGGTTGCATGTCATTGCAATTGTACCATTAGGAACTACCACATGCCCACAAAGGCATATGGGGGCTGTGCCATTTTTTTATTTATTTAATGATAATACAACTGGGGGCTATGTATCTATCGCATACTGGCAAATCTAGAGTTGTGATGTGTCACCAACACATCGGCTGATTCAGGGATAGGTGGCATGCCTAGTTTGTTAGGTATTAGTTGGTAAAGATCGATCAACAATGCTACTTGACAGCCACCTTAGCTAAAGACATTAACAGTATATCGTAGTGCAGTGTCCCTCCCTGTTGGCAGCAACTAGATGGTTTATATTGTGATTGCGAATTACTCTGGTGGGACGACGTACAGACATTGACAGGCTTAACTAAGGTTGCTTTAGGAAATACAATTTTTCTTGAAAGAAGATTTCATGGGATTCATAGCATTAGTGGAAACCCAAAAAGTCCAGAGTTAAAACAAAAGTGACGAAGAACAGAAGGCATCTTAACTTGATTTTGTAAACATTTTCTGAAAAATACAAGCTGACTTTGTGACATTCTGCATGTAAGCTTGACTTTCAGAAAATATAATCAGAAAGTAGGCACGAGGACTATTTTCATATTTTGTTCTTCGTAAAGCAATGAACAAATGATCTATCCATGACGAGAAACTTTCATTACCTTTGTTCTTTTAGACTTTTCATAGCAGTCACTTTTTTACAAGGTCTTTCGGTCTTAGCCATGCCCCTCATGACTTAACTGGGAAGACTACACACACGACAAAAATGAATATGTGATTTATACCGATTCAGGCGTCATATCACATAACTTGTACATGGCACAACCGCTCTTTCAAGGAGAATGACATTAAGAGTACTGGATTCACGATTCATGCATTGCATGTATGTGATTCATTAAGTACTGCCCACGTGAAATCTAATATTAATCCACCGAATCTGATCACATTGATGTCCATCGCTCAACTTGCTGCATTTTAAAAGCTGTCAAACCCTAGAAGGTCCTATTCTCCACCGGTAATTGAGCTGTTCGATGATACATGTAGTAAGCAACAATAATAGTTTCTTTCCTTTGAGATGCAAGAACTCGTGTTCTCTTGTTTCATATTGAAAATCAACAATTATAAAGTGTTCTCTTGAGCTGTTCTATATATCGGCATGTTCCTCCACGATCCCTTCTCCCACCATCGTGATCTGGCCTCCTCCAGAGCCTCGCATCCCGATCCAGTCCTCCTCCCACTAGCTTCATCCTCTCCGATCCCCCTCCGGTCTCGATTGGCCTCCCTACACGATGGCCATTGCTCGATCTCCACCTCCGATCTGCTTGGTCCCGTGACGTCCTCACCGCCCTCAAACTTGTTTGCCACCTCCACAACTTCCTCCTCCCACAACCAACTACCATGGTGTAGTTGGCCAAAAGGAGTGGAATTTACACCTCCTTTCCAAGTTCGAATCTCACGGACCACAAGGAAAAAATATATGCATACCTATATCTAAAAAAAACTTCCTCCTCCCACTGCCCCTCACGTTTTCTTCTTACGTTTGGTTTTCTAGTTTATTGTTTTATTCTCTTGATGTTGGTTTTATTCCATGACACCAGAACTTTTATAACCAAAAGAATTAAACAAATGTTGAGTTATTGTTATTAGAATTTTCCTTCGATTTATTTTATATAAAAAAGAGGAGTTAAGTAGGATACAGTATTTGTAACGCTAAGGTTTACACGTTGAGCAAACATACTGAAAGCATAAAACATTATTTCACTATATTATTCTCATGTTTCTTTTGGAATCAATTTTAGTTGATGATTGCATTATTTAATCAAGTACAAAAATTATGTCTTCATCATGTTTTACATAATTTTTTGGCACACTCATACATTTCAATATAGATTTGATTGATCTACTTATATATAATTCAAAATAAACTTATGAAATCAAATAATTATCTTTCTAGATTTACTCAAATGGTTGTTGGCAAATAGATCACCATTGAATTGTCAAAAATCAAGAAATTAAATGAGATAAATTATGAAATGTGAAACTGAAAAATCAAATATGCCCTAATTTATGATAATTTGGAATATGTCATTAAATCCAATATTGCTCCGGAACTTAACAGTGATGTCTTTGAGATAGAAGTCAAGAAACAGGAGAAATGACAAATTATTGACAAAAGAACAAGAAACCTCGTGTTTATATTCATGAAGGATAATTTCATAAAATGTTTTGAAACTTACGACACTTCATAAAAACTGTGGAATACTTTGAATGATAAGTACGTATGATAAAACCACAGAGATCAATACTCAATTCCTTTAAAAATATAACTCCTACAAAATACAAAAAAGATAAAGTGTCGTGGAACTTGTGAATAATAAGATTATCAGAATCAAAGAAGCCAAAGGGTTCTTATCATCTATGTCGTCAATTTAGCCACTTTAAAGTAAATTATCCAAACAAGGATGGAAACAAAGTAAGGCAGCGGAATAGAAAATAAATAAGAGAGTCTTCATTAGCATAGTAGAATGCAATAACATTGTTACATCAAGTTCAAATGATTGGTGGATAGATTTTGGTGTTATTCGTCATATTGTAAAGAAGAGGAAAGGGTTAGAATCTTTCAAGGAATTTAAATCTAGTGAACAATGCATCTACATAGAAAACAACACATATCTCAATATAGAAGGCGTTGGCTCTTACCATTTAAATTTGAGAGACAACATTATGATATTGAAGAATGTTTTCTATGTACCTTGCATAAGACGCAATCTCATTTTGTTCCTGCACTCATAAAGAATGGTTTAGAATTTTGTTTTTATAATAAGCACGTGTCTATTGGCAAGGACAAGAAAGTACTTATTATGAGAGTGTTTATCTTAGAATATGATTTATTTCGTATTTCTATAATAGATAATAAAATAAATAATGTAGATAACATTTCTGATTATTTTTTGTACTTATTGTCTGATTGTGATTTATGGCATACAAGATTAGCTCATCCTGAAAAATAAAAATGGAATAAATAGTACAATTGAATCTTCTTCCAAGTATTAATAATGTAAAATTAATCTTATGTCAACATTGCTTAATTAGAAAAATGACTAAGAAACCATTTAATGTTGGACAAAAGGAAAATGAGTTATTAACCTTGATACATTCAGATGTATGTAGTCCACTTAATGTGAAAACATACAATAATAATAAATATTTTATGACATTCATAGACAATTATTCTAGATATACATATGTTTATTTAATCTTGTATAAAACAAAAGTGTTAATTTACTTTAAAAAATGTAAAGTAAAAGTGGAAAAGTAACTTAGAATGAATTAAGGTGTTGAGATCTAACAGCAGTAGAGAATAAAATTTAAAGAAATTTGAATTATATTATCAAAAGCATGGAATAAAGAGACATATTACTATGTCATATACGTCATAATAAAATAGTGTGGCAGAATAGAAAAATAATACTCTAATGAATTCTGTTAAATGCATATTATCACATTCATGACTCTTAAAAGAATTTTAAGAAAAGGCATTACTCACTACAAATTACATTTTAAATGAAATAATCACGAAATCTATTATAGGAACCTCTTATAAGTTGTGGAATGGAAAAAAACCTAATATTAATCATCTAAAGAAATGGAGTTCAATAGTCCATGTGCTTATCCCAAGTTAACTCAAGGATAAATTAGACTTTAGAATATTAAAATGCAGATTTATAGGATATTGTGATAAATCATCAAGATATAGATTTTTACATAAGAAAAAAGAAATCATTGAATAGAAAGATGCTACATTCTTAGAAAATCTAGAAGAAGATCTTACTATCAATACGAAGATGAACCATTATTAGTAATTGGAGATGATTACTATAATGGTATTCAAGGAAATGATCCAAAAAATGAGGATTAACTAAACATAGAAAATACAAATGAACTTATGAAAATAGTAGAAAATGATCAATATGACTAATCAAATGTGTAAAATACTGATGAGCCTGTAAATGACCTACTTAATGCTCTTAGCAATAAAAGAATGAGAATTCAGTCTTTATGGATGAATAATTACCATTTATATTCCTGTAAGTCATCATATTTCTTAACCAATATAGATCAAGAAAATCACATAGAATCCATTACATATGATGATGTGACTATATCACATGAGAAAAATTTATAATTTGGAGTCATGAATAATAAAATTGATTTTATGAAAATGAATAATGTTTAAAAATTGTATGGTTTACTTGAGAAAAGAAAGACTATAATATGTAAATGGATATTCAAGAAAAAATTGAGCATAAATGGGTCAATTAACAAATTCAAGATTTGATTGGTAGCTAAAGGTTTTACACAAAAGGAAAGAATTGACTTCTAGAAAATATATTCTCCGGTAACAATGTTTGCATCTATTAGAATTATACCATCAATTATAGTACACTTAAATTTGGAATTATATCAAATAAATGTTAAGATTGTATTTCTTAATGGAGAATTGCAAGAAGACACATGTGCTAGCTTGAGGGTTTCCAAGTGGAAGGACATGAGAAAAAAGTGTGTAAATTGAACAAATTACTATATAGATTAAAGCAATCTTCTAGACAATGGTATCTCAAATTTTATAATGTGATTGTCTAAATGGGATTTATCTCAAATAAATTAGACAATTATGTATATGTCATGAAAAGTGGGAGTAGTTTTATAATATTATCTTTATATGTAGATGATATTTTACTTGCAACAAATGACATGGAATTGTTGAATAAAGTGAAAATTGAACTTAGTGAGAAATTTAAGATGAAGGACATGGGAGAAGTATATTATGTCATTGGAATAAAAATCTTTAGATATCGAAAGTTTAGAATGCTGAATATAAATTAAAAAAAGTATTTATACTGAGTGTTAAAGAGGTTTAGAATGCAAAATTGTACCCTTACCCCTATATTATATGTATATGGAAAAAGATTGAGTAGAAGTCAATGTTCCAGAAAGGAACAAAAACCTCTGAAAATGCCATATGTACAAGTAATTAAAAGTTTAATATATGCTATGATATGCACTACACCAGACTTAGCATATTCATTAAGTTTAGTTAGTAGATGTCAATATAATCCTAGACTCGCATATTAAGAAACTATTAAGAAGATTATGAAGTATATCAAGGACACGTTGCAATACAAACTAGTATACCAAACGAAAATACTAGAAGTATTAGATTATTCAGATGCAAACTATGAAAGTGATAAAAATGACGGAAAGTTCACATCAGGATACTTGTTCATTTTTGTGGTAATGCTATTTCATGGGGAAGTAAGAGGCAAGATTGTGTTGCTAGATATACACATAAAGTAGAATACATTACATGCAGTATAACCACTACACATGCTATTTAGATTAAGAGATTTTTGAATGATTTAGATCTTAATCTAATAAATGAATCAGTTGGAATATACTGTAATAATCAAGTAGCAATTAGTTTTATAAATAGTAATATTAATAGTTTAAGAGGAAAGCATATTAAGATACAATATCACTATATTGGTAATATTATACAGAAAGAGAAAATAGAAGTGAGTTATATTCCCACCTAAGACATAATTGCTGATCCAATGACAAAAGAAATTTTAGCAAAAAAATTTGTCAAATATGTAGGCTTGAAGGGATTAAGAAACATTTCTATGGAAAATGAAGATAGAATATATTTTCACGAATAGTAGAAATCAAAATTGAGAAAAACTCATACATTTCATGAATAATGGGAGTATGTAAGAATTTACTACTTGATTTTTTATATTTTTTTTTTGTTAAAATTTTAATATGTATTTCATCGGCTTAAAGCCCGGCAAGAAAAACATAGCAATGTATGCAATATTACAAAATTGAAGGCATCTGCCCAAAGAAAATATAAGTTCCAAAGTTACACCACCAGCAGGGAACTGCACTGAAGAAAAGGAGGCTCAGAGGCCCTCAGGTGGCACACTGCCTCTTCCAAGGGCAACAGGGGACAAAGAAGCAACACCTGGAGGCAGCCTAGAGGAAGAAGGAAGGGAGAGGCAGGGAGCGTCCTGTTGGACAGAGATGGCTGTCAAGAAA
>JAMKQA010024826.1:0-10424 GCA_024699735.1 Posidonia australis
TTCCATGGCATATTCGTTGCTAAAGGTAACAGCTATGGGAGGTGGAAAGCCAGCAGCCCGCAGCCTGCGAAGTGGTGTGCGCCAGGGATGTGCGCCGGTTATATGCGCCACTTATGTGTGCTAGGGAGGTGTGCTAGCTTGGTGTGCTAGGGAAGTGTGCTAGCTAAGTGTGCCAGGTAAGTGTGCTAGCTAGGTGTGTTAGGGAAGTGTGCTAGCTAAGTGTGCTAGCTAGGTGTGCTAGGTAGGTGCTCTCCCTTACTGGTCTGGTTTTCTAACTGGGCTGCAGGCTTGCTACGGGTTTGGGTTGGTTCAAGGGTCAACCACATCCAAAGCAACAACTGGAGTCTTATCAACGAGTCACCTCAAAATCGGGGTGTCTACAACTAGCGAACGGCACTAAGCTATAACTAACACCAAGAGCCTGTTAAACCTTAGGTTTCCCTCACTCTCTATCCCACATATAGGCAAGGGGCAGGAACCCTAGAAACTCAAGGACTGAGTATATAAAGGGGCTAATAATCAACTAAGGCTAATATGAAGCCCTAAGTCCTCCAAAGGTCGAAGCATGATGGAAGGGACAACTCTCTCACCTTAGATAATACAATGCAGTAATGCTAGATGTATAAGAGGAAGGGTTGTGACTACACTCATCATCATCACCATCACAAAAATAAATCATAAAATTCCAAAAAAAATAGAAAATACCAAAAAATTGGAAAATAAAAAAAATCAGAAAAATTAATAAAAACAAAAAAAGATCAAATAAGTAGTGCCATCCACCTTACCTACAAGTGAAAACCTAGTAAGGAAACTAAAATTGGTCTGAACGACGATGCAACAATCGATCCACCAAGATTTGGAGTTAGCGTCCCACTCAAGCATGTTTCACAGCTTGGGTGTGTTTTCTCTGCAAAGACATTGCCCTGTAATGATCTTTAGAGCATCTATAGATGACTCACAATTGACGTCCACTAGGCTCTGATTTTCCATCTTTCAACTGACACAAAGACTAATTCCCTCCACCTAATTTCAAGTATAAGGAAGTAGAAGATAGCACTATAGTACCTTCCTTAGTCAAGACTAACTTAGCCAACCCTTCTGAGGTAAGGAAAGGTACCCCTTTGATTATTAACACATGTTATTAAGTGTGTAGATACAAATCCTAATAGGTGTTAGTAGATCAAGTCCCATCGTGAGGTTGCACAAAGTCCCACCATGGTGCACAAAGCCTCGCTAAGAATGGACTCTCGCTTTTGGGTTCCTGCTGTGTATACAGACACATTACTCTGACTAAGAGACAAACCTTAGTTTGGTAAAAGAAGGACTGACACTCTCATCCGGTTCATTATTTATAGAATTCCTTTCCTTGCCAAGTTGAGTTGTGGGACGACGGTCCTTTCCCAAGAGTATTGGTCATACTCAAGGCAAAAAACACTTGACCACAACAAATTGCATCCATGCATCTTGCATATGTCTATATGGTTAGGGACCACCCCTACCCTGCCGATCCCTACCATATGGATCTTTCATTGCAATGTGTAATTAACCCATGCATCTGCATTATGTGCTAGAATCATGCATCCATGCATCTATTATTCATGCACTAAAAGTGGAGTCTAGACAGAGTAATGTTCTTCAAGTGTGTTAGAAACCTTAAAACTTGTGATCTTCCTAAAACTATTCAAGTCCCACCTATTCAGGTCATTATTTTAGCAAGCTCTCAAATAAGAAGCTGCAATAATTATCTTTTTATTTACCTTTTTTTCCCGACCAGCGATAGGGTAATTTTCCCACAGTCGTTTGTAGTTTCTACCCCATTGAAATGACACTCTACATGGTTGACAAGGTCTCGACACCGACTACGACACATAGCTTTGAAATCGACTTGACTCCTTTATGCCTGAGCCTTCAATATGACAGCATCCTTAGTTTAAACAAACCACTCGGCTATGCGACCACGTTCCAAAACCGAGTCTGTTCGTCTTCCCACTACCTAGTTGTGTGATAATTTCCCTAAATCAAGTAGGTTCCACCTTAAAGATAATATCCAAAATATCTAGATGATTGCCAATCTATTTTAAATTAATATATCCTTGATTTTAATTAATTTTCCTCGTAATTATTGGAGATTTAAATTTTTAAATTTGATTTACTCAACATTTTAAATTTAAATTGAATTTGAAATTTATTTAAAATCTTCCTATTACGAAGATGATTTTCAACCATTGATTGGATCATTATTTGCGAATAGATTCGTAAGAAGATATTTTGGAATCTTAATTTTCAATTTTTTTCCCTTTTTGTAGTATCTCGACGCCTGTACAAGTGGTGACTAGCTGACGTGGCAGATTTCATTGCCATTTAGTCGCTAATTCATCGCGTACGGCAAAGTCAAAATGTCACGACTTGTCCCAAGCCATGACCCAAAATTTCTAGCCTCTTTTTTCCATTTAAATTAGTCATATTAACTTTAAACTAAATCTAACAAGGAACAATATCAATTTAAGCACTAATAACTAAACAAATTAAACTACACTAAACACTCACCAGAATCCCTGATATGTAATCGACTGGCTTTAGCTCCATATGTACAAGCAAACTTCTAGTCCTATCCTATACCTACGAAAAACATCAAACAAATACACATCTGTGACCACTGAAAGGTCACCCAGTACACGTCCCCACTAAAACACACATTACACTGACATCTCCCCTAGATGTTGCATACTACCACAGAACAATACTTTTTGGCCCCATAAACAACAATTCCTTTGAAATCATGCTTTGAAAACCTTTCTTTTCTTTCTTTTTTGAAACCACACTTATGTCTTTCAAAATCATTTTCTTTCTTTTATTTTAAACCATATGCATGATTTTCAAACTTTGTGCTTACTTGAAATGGCCACTCTTGCCAAATCAAGTCCACAACCACTAGAGAGTACCACACTAGCACCGCCCAGTCAAAAGAAACAAATCACATCTCAAAGATTGTCACAACTCCACAACTCCAAAACCACAATGCCACCTGTGGGCGCAACCAACTCAATGCCCCTCATGGGCTCAAACAACTCAATGCCATTCACAGGCAAAAACCGCAAAGTCACAACAAGCACTGGCCACAAGTAGCTGTCAGGGACACAACCCTAAACTTGCTGCACTGAGATGGATGACTGCAACCACCCGTCTCGACCAACAGGCCTCTCTGTGTGCCGTGCTGCACAACGTCAAGAAATCGATACTTGGCCACATGCAGTCCGCCGAAGTGCAACTAACAATGTTTTCACTGTCGTGGACAGACCACCCTGTGGAGGAATCTGCCCGTCTTGGTATCCCGCCTCTCTGTAGGACCCTCATTGTGCTAACCCTCCTTGAAAAAGTCGTCCTCTCACAGGACCACCTCACCAGGTACACCTCTCTAGGCATCCTCAAGTCTCAACCTCAATGCTCGAATAACCAGAAGCTCGTCACCCCTAGCCTCAGCTAACACCTAACAATCTAAGTACCTATACTAACTTGGGTGTCACGTCTAACTACACAGAGGTCTCATACCCCTTGGGCTCGGTGCCATGTACCTCTATACACAGTCAGTACCCTTGGTCTTCTACACCTAGAACAAATGAAGTATCATACCTCCAAGTCTAGTTAGCCCTTGACCCTCGGACCTCAGCCTTGGCCTCATGAACGAGAATCTAGGAGTCTCATACCTTCAAGATCCGATGAAGACGCACCTCAACCTCTTGGTCTCTAGTCTTAACCTAGGCAGTGTGCTCGAGCACCCAAGGATGTTGTGACACCCTCTAGTTTTGACAACACGCCTTGTTGTTCTCATGGCCTCAACAAACAGAAAACTCCGAGAAATCTTTCAAAACCTTTGCAAACTATGCAAGTCTTTTCCAAATTCTTTTGGAATTCATTTCCAAAATCATTTCAAAACACCTAAAAACATCAAAGGAAAACTGCCAACTCAAGGCAATGCTTTTAAATCTTTTGGAAAAGTCATTTTCCCAAATCACCCAATAGTTTCCTTGTCAAATCATTTAAACCTTTACAAAACAACACATATCTTTTGTTCCCAAAATCCTTTTTCAAAATTCATTTCAAAATCATTTGAATATCTTTCTAGAAATACCACAAAACACCATGTCCAAAGCCGCATGAAAACTGAAAACTAGAAGTCACAACTCAAAAGCTAAACCTTGACAGATCTCCTGTCAAGCCCAAATAGCCACACCAAAACCAAAGCAACAGTCTCGAAGTCCTGCTTGGCTTCCAAGAGTGGACACCAACACAGATCTCAACCAGAACTCTATGTTCTGGTGCCAAGGTGTAAGACACCTACTGGCTTGTGTTCCTCAAGAACACAATCAGATCAGTGCCAACCATCACAAGGCAGTGCCACTGAATGACTCTTTCAGTACACCCCACACAAGACCAACCAAACTCTAGACCTAGAGACAACATCATGATCCCTATTGTCCATTCTAAACTATTAGAGAGAAGATGACTTATTTCTAAGTCATAGCGTCTTTTAATCTATCCACACTCCAGAGATTTCTTACTAACTCATTTTAGACAATCCCTAAACTATTCTAATGATTGTCCTAGTCATTATGATGTTGATTTAGTTACCTCTCCAAGATTAATATATATATACACCCATATATATATATATATATATATATGTATTAATCAACTCTTAAATTACTTACAAGCAGATTTAGGGCCTAGTTCGATAGACCAAAATCCTTCGATCAACCGAACCAACACTCTAGTTCCAAGCCAGAGGACCAAATTGGTATACCGAACCTATTCGATATACCGGACCTATTCGGTATACTAGACTAGGGACTCATAGCAAATCTGATAGCCAAATCGACATATCAAAACAGAACGGCATACCAAAAATCCCTAATTTGGTATATCAAATTCAATCGATATGCCCAACAGTCGTTTTTTCTGAAAAACGACCGTTAGTCCTGAAACCAAAATCGCCGGGAATGGAAGCCTTGGGCGGACCCATTCCTGAGGCACCATGAATCCTGCAAACATACTCAATCCAAACATCCCAAGTCTACTTTCATTTGATACAAATCTCATCAAAACCATTAAGTATTGCATGAGATATAAAAATCAAAAGCTAGAGAACTCATTTGAATCACTAAAGCTCCATTTACGAAAATTCATCAAAATCCACACATAATCCATGGAAAATTCATGGAATCGACACAAATCCTTGATTCTATGCTACTCTACCTAATTTCATGGATTTAAATTGAAATCACATCATTTCTCAAGGATTTGAAGTTAAAAACACAGAGAAAGAGGGTCGAGACGGGACATGTACCCGACGAGGACTCCAGCAACCTCGTTCCCCTCCGGTGGTCCCTCCACCTCCTCTAATGTCTTTAGGAAGGCGACGACGGTGACTTGGGGACAGCAACAGACTGGCAGCAATAACCTTCCCCCTGTCTTCCTCTCTCCTTCCATCTTCTCTCTTTCTCTACTCGAGCTTCTTTCTTCCTCTTCTCCTAGAAGACGTCGATGGCAGTGGGACTCAACGGCGGCGGCGATGGAAGACCGACGGTAGGCTCTCCCTCTCTTCCTCATCCGCCGTCATCCTCCTCCCCTCCGCCTCTCCCTCTCTTCTATCTTTCTTCATTTTAAATGTAGAGAAGCCCTACGCCAGGTAGCTACAACTACCCTCCTCTATGTAGGCAATTCTTTAATGAATGTTTTGCACGAATTTTGCGCAAACATCCCTAGAGAAAGAGGAAATACTTTAGACATCCATAATTCATGAAATAACTTACGAATTGGGGTCTCAGCAGTATGTGGCATCCTACATTATTCCATCTTCGGTCTCACACACCCATGGAGCACCACTCACCAAAACCAACAACTTTCCTAAAAGAAATAACTTAATCACTAATTAATTATTATTAATCATGATTAAGTAGAAAGGTTAAGGTTTGGGATGTTACATGGAATCTCTAGCCTTGTCGCTAATATGATTGGTGACGAGATCTAAAAAGATATTTTTGCCGTTTTAAACAAATTTAATCTTGGCCCTTGATCTTCCACTCGTCATTGACAAGATCTAGACCCTCAAGACTACTATAAATAGACCTCCTAGGTCAAGAGTTTGAGAGGAGGTACATTCAAAACCCTAAAGAGCCAGTTAGAAACCCTAGAAGAGAGAAAGGAGTGGAAACCTTGTGAGATAGAGCCATAGCGCCTCCTCCACTCTATCCAAATCCATGTAAATCCCTAGATCTTAGATATCACCTCCTTCCAAGAGCCAAAGTACATCCAGACTCTGTCCACCAGCCTCCACTTCCTCCATCCACTCCACAAAGTACAAGGGTGAAGGGAGTATCTTTTCAATTAATCATTTTATTTTTTACATAAATCCATTGCATAACATAGAATAGACCATGGCATATGCATGCAGGGACAACCGTCGATCAGTATTTTATTTTATTTATTCATGTTATTCATTGTTCATTTCTATGTTGTTTATTAAACCTAGGCTAATCTAGATTTTCTTGTTGTTTTTTTTTTTGTTTTGAAGAGAAGAAGAATACATAACACGAGAACGTTGTTAGACAACGTCCTGTCGTCGATCCAGTGAACCAAAGAACCTACCACCATAACACCACCGTAAATCTCCTAGAGGCGTCTTGTCAGCCGGCATCAATGAAGGACAAGTGGCAATCACAAAAGAGACGATGACGTGAGTGAATATGATGACAACTCTCCATCAACCCCTAAATCTACATCACAAAAGTGACGATCATGGTGGGACCAGTTTAAGCCAACCCCCATGCGATGTAAGTTTTTCCCCCTTCCTTTTCATTTATTTCTAGACTTAGGTGTTGTTTTATGTCTGGAAAGTCATGCATATAGGATTTCACGATGACTAGACCTTTTATCGAGTTCTTTTAGTAAATACAAATCCTGTAGTTCTAGCCGCCTATCACTGTAGCACCAAATCGCGCCATCAGTTGAGCAGGCAATGTACATCGGCACCATATCCATAGGCGACGAAACTAGAATACTGCATTCCTACAAGCCTTTCGTTTTTTACTGTCTACATTGTTTCTTATGCTTGTAGTAGCGAAATAAGTGAATAAAAAAACAATTGTATCATGTCCACTATTCTTTTTTTTAGATTTTTTTTAGCGAACTTTAGGCCTATTTTCTATCCACCAATAGGGTAGAAACTATTTGCTTTACAATAAAGTTAAAGCTCTTTAGGAATCACTTTTTAGTTAAGAACAATCAGACCGAGTAAACCAGGCCAGCGCAAGCTGCTCTCCCATACTCTTTTTAATTGTGATTACTAGATTGAGAACCAAAGGTGTCCTAGGGGCATATTTCTAACTATATCTCTCTCCCTAAATCAGTAATATACCCTAACAGATACTTAATATTTTATTGTTTTATGTGACACTTGGGCCTGATTATCCATTTTAATTGTAAACCATGTAATTAATTGTAATATTGTAAAAATGGTTTATTAATGGATAATCTGTTGTTTCTTTTGATTGTGAGGGTTTGGTTGGTTTTTTTGTGCACCTGTTTGTGTTGTGGGACCAATGTGGGGTCTAGTCTAAGGATGCACAGTCGCCTCGGTTTGCATGCCCATCTTTTTTCCTTTTCTTTCCTTCCTTTTTGTCTCTCTCCCTCACTAGTTCTTATCTTCTTCTTCTTCGTTCTTCTTCTCTCCAACCCGTGCCACCATAGAGGGAGAGCCCATCCTCCCCATCCCCTCCAATGTGAGGGTGATGGAATTGGTGGCCGACATGATGCGGGAGGAGGAGGAGATAAAGAGGGAGGAGGAAATGGAGGGGAGGAAGCCAAGAGAGAAAGAGGGAGAGAAAGGAGGGTGCGCGAGTCAGAGAAGGATAGTTTCGTCCACGTGGATCACCAGTGGGGAAAAGCTTTGCCGGAGTGTGGGGGAGGTCACCGGAGTGCCGCCTGAGGTACGCAACCCCTCTTCCTCTCTCATTTTACATTCTTTAGCTTAATGTGTTAAATGCATGGAAAATGAGGAAATGCATGTAAAAACATGGAAAAATAGTGGGAAGGATGAGAATGTGATGGATAGCATGAATATGTAGAGATCATGTGGTTAGGACGAATTTATATGGATTTATACGAATTTTTGGCAAGTAGGCTATAGTAATTTGAAACAAGTTCCATGCCCTTGTGATTTTATTGTGGATAGCATAATGAATGAAATGATGAATGGTTTGAGGGTTTTGGAGTAGACTCAAGAGTCTACACCCCATGTTTTATTCATGTTTTGTTATGTATGTTTGAGGAGTCCGTCGGAGGTTCCCATTTTCGGCGAAATGTTGGGTTGAAACAAGAGAAGTGTTTTGGACACGGGGAATTCGGCATGCTGAACTGGGTTCATCATACCGAAGCCCTATCAATTTATAGTCAGGCCCCTAGTTTCGGTAGATCGAAAACACTTGGTCCACCAAAACAGAGGGTTTTGGTATACCGAAGGGATTTGGTATACCAAACCTGATTTCGGTCTACCGATTTTATCCGCTAACCCATATGGATAAATGTGCATGAAAAATGGAAATAAATGATTTTAAAGGGATATTGAGTATGTGTTAATGATAATTTCCCCATGTAAATGTCATGGAGGAATATGGAATCCAAATAATTGAGTTTGGAGATGGTTTTGGGTTTGAAACCCTAAAAATGAATAAACATGATTAAATGTGTGGTTTAGTGTGGTTTTTGGGCATGAGACCCAATTTGTGGTTTTAAATACATGATTTTGGAATGATTTGGAGTTGGTACCCTAGTGGAGGGTCATGTGTTGCATAGAAAAGATTTCTACTACGAAAGGATAAGATGAAAATGATTTTGAAAGGAAAACCTAAGAGTTTTGAAAATAAAATAATAATAATGTGTTGTGGAATCACAGGGGTTGGTGTCGACAATATGGTAGGAAATGATATTCTAAGAAACCAATTGTCAGACATGACCATGGTTGCTAGAGTGGGACCACGAGGGGTTGGTGTCGGCAAATTGATACGATATAAATTGTTAGATACGATCATGGTCACCGAGCTTGAGATGGTGTAGAATGAGCCTAGTATATGAACCAGGTGATCGGGTCACCGATGGGACGTCAGAAAAAGACGTATCTCGTGCATATAAAAAGAAATTGAGGCCAATTGGTCGGGACGGTGTCCTCCCACACGAGGAACTTCACCGCGGTAGTGTAGGGAGGTAGGGGAAATGGTGTCCTCATCTACTGCTTGTGTGCCTAGTTACCCCTGATCAAGGTAACATCAATAAGAAAAGTGAAAATTAATGAGAAAATTGTGTGACTTATGAAAATGAAAAGATGTGATTTGACTAGGATTGGACTTGTGTTTGGTCCTAAAATCCTAGAAATAAATAAGAATTGTATTTTAACTAGTTACCAGCCAATGTTTGTGGTTTTGGTTTTGAACCCTGTGAGACATTGTGCTTTAGGCCGGTCCTGGTCGAAAATACGATTTTCTCGAGATATGAGAATGGTTTTAAAAAATGTATAAAAGAAAAGAAATATGAGTTTTGGAAAAGAGCGTGGTTTTGGAAAAAGATTTCCAAATGTTTTGAAAGAAAAAGGATTGTGAACTTTTGAAAAGAGAATGGATTGAGAACAGATTCTCAAGTGATTTTAAAGGAAGAGAAATGATGTTTTGAAATGAATTTTTTTAAGAAAATCATGTTTTATAAATCGAAAGTTGTGATTTGTGCTTTTGTCGAGTTTTTGCTGTGTGTGTATTTGGGGCGCGTACTAGGTGACCTAAATGTCACTCACGCGTGCTTTATTTGGTTTTCAGGTGCAGGTTAGAGTGCAAACTAGTTTCGGTGCCTGGGTAGGAGCTACTAACCGCAAATTGTTTCTTGGAGGTGAGTCTTAGTTACAATTATTTAATTATTACTATAATTAGTGTAATTACTTTTGATACTATGATTTAGGTAACGTGCTCGGGTTAGGAGCATTACATTTTATGTTTATTTATTACTTTGTAGATTGTTGGATCAACCAGAGGGATAGATTCCTAGGTTGTGGGCTCCTCTTTAGATAAACAACTCACAATCTAGGCCCTCTTTGTAGATCTCCCAAAGGTCTAAAAGTGGTACTTGGAAAGTACAATCCTATTGTGTAACCCTAGAACCCTGAAGGAAGGCTTACCCTTACCATAAGAACCACTACAAGAAAAATTAGATTTTGCGAGGACAAGCAGCGAGGACTTAGTGAGGACATGTCCTCGTAAAAATCTAACGAGGAGATATAACGGGGATCTTGCAAGGAAATGTCCTCGCTTAAAGTTAGCGAGTAGATAGCGAGGACATTCCTCGTTAGTGTCCTCGCTAATTCCGATATAAAATACCTCGACGCA
>JAMKQA010024832.1:0-10913 GCA_024699735.1 Posidonia australis
AGCAGCCGGTGACGATTCGGAAAGTAGGATAGACGAACTAGTCAACCTAGAAGCAGTCGGTGGCAGCTCGAAATGCAGGATTGACGAACTAGTCAACCGAGAAGCAATCGGTGACAGTACGAAAAGCAAGATACCGAATACATCCACCGAGAAGCAGCCGGTGACGATTCGGAAAGTAGGATAGACGAACTAGTCAACCGAGAAGCAGTCGGTGACAGTTCGAAAAGTAGGATACCGAATACGTCCACCGAGAAGCAGCCGGTGACGATTCGGGAAGTAGGATAGACGAACTAGTCAACCGAGAAGCAGTTGGTGACAGTTCGAAAAGTCGGATACCGAATTCGTCCACCGTGAAGCTGCCGGTGATGATTCGAAAAGCAGGATATACGAACTAGTCAACCGAGAAGCAGTCAGCGATCATTCGAAAAGCAGGATACCAAATACGTCCACCGAGAAGCAACCGGCGTCGATTCGGAAAGCAAGATAGACGAACTAGTCAAACGAGAAGCAGTCGGTGACAGTTCGAAAAGTAGGATACCGAATACGTCCACTGAGAAGCAGCCGGTGACGATTCGGAAAGAAGGATAGACGAACTAGTCAATCGAGATGTAGGTGGTGACAGATCGAAATGCAGGATACCGAATTCGTCCATCGAGAAGCAGCTGGTGACGATTCGAAAAGCAGGATAGACGAACTAGTCAATCGAGAAGTAGTCGGTGACTGTTCGAAAAGCAGGATACCGAATACGTCCACCAAGAAGCAGCCGGTGACGATTCGGAAAGTCGGATAGACGAACTACTCAACCGAGAAGCAGTCGGTGATAGTTCGAAAAGCAGAATAGGCGAACTAGTCAATCGAGAAGCAGTCGGTGACAGTTCGAAAAGCGCGATACTGAATACATCCACCGAGAAGCAACCGGTGACGATTCAGAAAGCAGGATAGATGAACAAGTCAACCGAGAAGCAGTCGGTGACTGTTCGAGAAGCCGGATACCGAATACGTCCACCGTGAAGCAGCCGGTGACGATTTGGAAAGCATGATAGATGAACTAGTCAACCAAGAAATAGTCGGTGATAGTATGAATAGTAGGATACCGAATACGCCCACCGAGAAGCAGCCGGTGACGATTCGGAAAGCAGGATAAACGAACTAGTCAACCGAGATGTAGGCGGTGACAGTTAGAAAAGCAGATACCGAATACGTCCACCGAGAAGTTGCCGGTGACGATTCGGAAAGCTGGATAGACGAACTAGTCAATCGAGAAGTTGTCGGTGACAGCTTGAAAAGCAGGATAACGAATACGTCCACCAAGAAGCAGCCGGTGACGATTCAGAAAGTAGGATAGACGAACTAGTCAACCTAGAAGCAGTCGGTGGCAGTTCGAAATGCAGGATTGACGAACTAGTCAACCGAGAAGCAGTCGGTGACAGTTCGAAAAGAAAGATACCGAATACATCCACCGAGAAGCAGCCGGTGACGATTCAAAAAGCAGGATAGACGAACTAGTCAACCGAGAAGCAATCGGTGACAGTTCGAAAAGCAGGATACCGAATACGTCCACCGAGAAGCAGCTGGTGACGATTCGGGAAGCAGGATAGACGAACTAGACAACCGAGAAGCCGTCGGTGACAGTTCGAAAAGCAGGATACCGAATACGTCCACCGAGATGCAGCCGATGAAGATTCAGAAAGCAGGATTGATGAACTAGTCAACCGAGTAGCTGTCCGTGACAGTTCGAAAAGCAGAATAGATTAACTAGTCCACCGAGAAGCAATCGGTGATAGTTCAAAAAGCAGGATACCGAAGACGTTCACCGAGAAGCAACTGGTGATGATTCGGAAAGCAGGACAGACGAACAAGTCAACCGAGATGTAGGCGGAGACAGTTCGAAAAGCAGGATACCGAATACGTCCATCGTGAAGCAGCTGGTGACGATTCGGAAAGCAGGAAAGACGAACTAGTCAATCGAGAAGTAGTCAGTGACTGTTCGAAAAGCAGGATACCAAATACGTCCACTGAGAAGCAGCTGGTGACGATTCGGAAAGCAGGATAGACGAACTAGTCAACCGAGAAGCAGTCGGTGACAGTTCAGAAAGCAGGATAGACGAACTAGTCAACTGAGAAGCTGTCGGTGATAGTTCGAAAAGCAAGATACCGAATACGTCCACCGAGAAGCAGCCGGTGACGATTCAGAAAGTAGGATAGACATACAAGTCAACTGAGAAGCAGTCGGTGACAGTTCGAGAAGCCGGATACCGAATGCGTCCACCGTGAAGCTGCCGGTGACGATTTGGAAAGCATGATAGACGAACTAGTCAACCGCGAAGTAGTCGGTGACAGTTCAAAACGCAGGATACCGAATACGTCCACCGAGAAGCAGCCGATGTCGATTCGGAAGGCAGGATAGACGAACTAGTAAAACGAGAAGCAATCGGTGGCAGTTTGAAATGCAGGATAGACGAACTAGTCAACCGAGAAGCAGTCAGTGATAGTTCGAAAAGCAGGATACCTAATACGTCCACCGAGAAGCAACCGGTGTCAATTCGGAAAGCTGGATAGACGAACTAGTCAAACGAGAAGCAGTCGGTGACAGCTCAAAAAGTAGGATATCGAATACGTCCACCGAGAAGTAGCCGGTGATGATTCGGAAAGCAGGATGGACGAACTAGTCAACCGAGATGTCGGCCGTGACAGTTCGAAAAGCAGGATACCGAATACGTCCACCAAGAAGCTGTCGGTGCCGATTCGGAAAGCAGGATAGACGAACTAGTCAATCGAGAAGTAGTCGGTGACAGTTCGAAATGCAGGATACCGAATACGTCCACCGAGAAGCAGCTGGTGACGATTCGAAAAGTAGGATAGACGAACTAGTCAACCGAGAAGCAGTCGGTGACAGTTCGAAAAGCAGGATAGACGAACTAGTCAACTGAGAAGTAGTCGGTGACAGTTCGAAAAGCAAGATACCGAATACGTCCACCGAGTAGCAGCCGGCAACGATTCAGAAAGCAGGATAGACAAACTAGTCAACCGAGAAGCTGTCGGTGACAGTTCGAGATGTCGGATAATGAATACGTCCACCGTGAAGTTGCCAGTGACAAATCAGACAGCAAGATAGATGCACTAGTCAACCGAGAAGAAGTCGGTGACAGTTCGAAAAGCAGGATACCAAATACGTCCACCGAGAAGCAGTCGGTGTCGATTCGGAAAGCAGGATAGACGAACAAGTCGAACGAGAAGCAGTCGGTGATAGTTCGAAAAGTAGGATACCGAATACGTCCACCGAGAAGCAGCCCGTGACGATTCGGAATGCGGGATAGACGAACTAGTCAACCGAGAAGCAGTCAGTGACAGTTCGAAAAGCAGGATAGACGAACTAGTCAACCGAGAAACAGTCGGAGACAGTTCGAAAAGCAGGATACCAAATACGTCCACCGAGTAGCAGCCGGAGACGATTTGGAAAGCAGGATAGACGAACTAGTCAACCGAGAAGCAGTTGGTGACTGTTCGAAAAGCAGGATACCGAATATGTCCACCGAGAAATAGCCGGTGACGATTCGAAAAGCAGGATAGACGAACTAGTCAACCGAGAAGCAGTCGGTGACGATTCGGAAAGCAGGATAGACGAACAAGTCAAACGAGAAGCCGTCGGTGACTGTTCAAAAAGCAAGATACCGAATACGTCCAACGAGAAGCAACCGGTGACGATTCAGAAAGCATGATAAACGAACTAGTCAATCGAGAAGTAGTCGGTGACAGTTCGAAAAGCAGGATACCGAATACGTCCACCGAGATGCAGCCAGTGACGATTCAGAAAGCAGGAAAGACGAACTAGTCAACCGAGTAGTAGTCGGTGACATTTCAAAAAGCAGGATAGACGAACTAGTCAACCGAGAAGCAGTCGGTGACTGTTCAAAAAGCAGGATACCGAAGACGTCCACCGTGTAGCAGCCAGTGACGATTCAGAAAGCAGGATAGACGAACTAGTCAACCGAGATGTTGTCGGTGACAGTTCAAAAAGCAAGATACCGAATACGTCCACCGAGAAGCAGCCGGTGACGATTCGGATTGCAGGATAGACGAACTTGTCAACCGTGAAGCAGTCAGTGATAGTTTGAAAAGCAGGATACCTAATATGTCCACCAAGAAGCTGCCGGTGTCGATTCGGAAAGCAGGATAGACGAACTAGTCAAACGAGAAGCCGTCGGTGACTGTTCAAAAAGCAAGATACCGAATACGTCCACCGAGAAGCAGCCAGTGACGATTCGGAAAGCAGGATAGACGAACTAGTCAACCGAGAAGCAGTCGGTGACAGTTCGGAAAGTTGGATACCGAATACGTCCACTGAGATGCAGACAGTGACGATTCAGAAAGCAGGATAGACGAACTAGTCAATCGAGAAGCAGTCGGTGACAGTTCGATAAGCGATTTGGAAAGCAGGATAGATGAACTAGTCAATCGAGAAGCAGTCGGTGACAGTTCGAAAAGTAGGATTGACGAACTAGTCAACCGAGAAGCAGTCGGTGACAGTTCGAAAAGCAGGATACCGAAGATGTCCACCGAGAAGCAGCCGATGACGATTCGGAAAGCAGGATAGACGAACTAGTCAACCGAGATGCAATCGGTGACGGTTCGAAAAGCAAGATACCGAAGACGTCCACCGAGAAGCAGCCGGTGACGATTCGGAAAGCAGGATAGTTGAACTAGTCAAACGAGAAGTAGTCGGTGACAGTTCGAAAAGCAAGATACCGAATACGTCCAATGAGAAGCAGCCGGTGACGATTCAGAAAGCAGGATAGACGAACAAGTCAACCGAGAAGCAGTCGGTGACTGTTCGAAATGCTGGATAGACAAACTAGTCAACCGAGAAGCAGTCAGTGATAGTTCGAAAAGTAGGATACCAAATACGTCCATCGAGAAGCAGTCGGTGACAATTCGGAAAGCTGGATAGACGAACTAGTCTACCGAGAAGCTGTCGGTGTCAGTTCGAAAAGTAGGATACTAAATACGTCCACCGAAAAGCTGCCGGTGACGATTCGGAAAGCAGGATAAATGAACTAGTCGGCCAAGAAGCAGTCGGTGACTGTTCGACAAGCAGGATACCGAATACGTCCACCGAGAAGCAGCCAGTGACGATTCGGAAAGCAGGATAGACAAACTAGTCAACCGAGAAGCAGTCAGTGACAGTTCAAAAAGCAGGATACCGAATATGTCCACCAAGAAGAAGCCGGTGACGATTCGAAAAGCAGGATAGACGAACTAGTCAACCGAGAAACAGTTGGTGACAGTTCGAAAATCAGGATACCGAATATGTCCACCGAGAAGCAGCCGGTGACGATTCAAAATGCAGGATAGACGAACTAGTCAACCGAGAAGCTGTCGGTGACAGTTCGAAAAGCCGGATACCGAATACGTCCACCGAGAAGCAGTCGGTGACGATTCGGAAAGCAGGATAGACGAACTAGTCAAACGAGAAGCAGTCGCTGACAGTTCGAAAAGTCGGATACCGAATACGTCCACCGAGAAGCAGCCAGTGACGATTCAGAAAGCAGGATAGACGAACTAGTCAACCGAGAAGTAGTCGGAGACTGTTCGAAAAGCTGGATACCGAAGACGTCCACCGAGAAGCAGTCGGTGACAGTTCAAAAAGTAGGATACCGAATACGTTCAACGAGAAGCAGCTGGTGACGATTTGGAAAGCAGGATAGACGAAGTAGTCAACCGAGAAGCAATCAATGATAGTTCGAAAAGCAGGATACCGAATACGTCCATCGAGAAGCAGCCGGTGTCGATTCGGAAAGCAGGATAGAGGAACCAGTCAAACGAGAAGCAGTCGGTGATAGTTCGAAAAGTAGGATACCGAATACGTCCATCGAGAAGCAGCCGGTGATGATTCAGAAAGCAGGATAGAAGAAGTAGTCAACCGAGAAGCAGTCGGTGACAGTTCGAATAGCAGGATACCGAATACGTCCACCGAGAAGAAGCCAGTGACGATTCGGAAAGCAGGATAAACGAATTAGTCAACCGAGAAGCAATCGGAGACAATTCGAAATGTAGGATACCGAATACGTCCACCGAGATGCAGCCAGTGATGATTCGGAAAGTGGGATAGACGAACTAGTCAACTGAGAAGCCGTTGGTGACAGTTCGAAACGTAGGATAGACGAACTAGTCAACCGAGAAGCAGTCAGTGACAGTTCGAAAAGCAGGATAGACGAACTAGTCAACCGAGAAGCAGTTGGTGACAGTTCGAAAAGCAGGATACCGAATACGTCCAACGAGAAGCAGCTGGTGACGATTCAGAAAGCGGGATAGACGAACTTGTCAACCGAGAAGCAGTCGGTGACAGTTCGAAAAGTAGGATAGATGTACTAGTCAACCGAGAAGCAGTCGGTGATAGTTCAAAAGGTAGGATACCGAAGACGTCCAATGAGAACCAGCCGGTGACGATTCGGAAAGCAAGATAGTTGAACTAGTCAACCGAGAAGCAATTGGTGATAGTTCAAAAAGCAGGATACCGAGGACGTCCACCGAGAAGCAGCCGATGACGATTTGGAAAGTAGGATAGACGAACTAGTCAACCGAGAAGTAGTCGGTGACAGTTCGAAAAGCCGGATACCGAATAAGTCCACCGAGATGCTGCCAGTGACGATTCGGAAAGCAGGATAGACGAATTAGTCATCCGAGAAGCAATCAGTGATGGTTCGAAAGGCTGGATACCGAATATGTCCACCGCGATGCAGCTGGTGACGATCCAGAAAGCAGGATCGACGAATTAGTCAACCATGAAGTAGTCGGTGACAGTTCGAAAAGCAGGATAAATGAACTAGTCAATCGAGAAGCAGTCAGTGACAGTTCGAAATGCTGGATACCGAATATGTCCACCGGGAAGCAGCCGGTGACGATTCGAAAAGCAGGATAGACGAACTAGTTAACCGAGAAGCAGTCGGTGATGGTTCGAAAAGCAGGATTCCGATTACGTCCACCATGAAGCTGCCGGTGACGATTCAGAAAGCAGGATAGATGAACAAGTCAACCGTGAAGTAGTCGGTGACAGTTCGAAATGCAGGATACCGAAAACGTCCACCGAGAAGCAGCCGGTGACGATTCGGAAAGCAGGATAGATGAACTAGTCAACCGAAATGAAGATAGTGATAGTTCGAAAAGCAGGATACCGAATACGTCCACCGAGAAGCAGCCGGTGACGATTCAGAATGCAGGATAGACAAAATTGTCAAACGAGAAGCAGTCGGTGACAGTTTGAAAAGCAGGATACCGAATACGTCCACCGAGAAGCAGCCGGAGACGATTTGGAAAGCAGGATAGACGAACTAGTCAAACGAGAAGCAGTCGGTGATAGTTTGAAAAGCAGGATACCGAATACGTCCAACGAGAAGCCGCCGGTGATGATTCGGAAAGTAGGATAGATGAACTAGTCAACCGAGAAGCTGTCAGTGACAGTTCGAAAAGCAGGATTGATGAACTAGTCAACCAAGAAGCTGTCGGTGCAGTTCGAAAAGCAGGATACCGAATAAGTCCACCGAGAAGCAGCCGGTGACGATTCGGAAAGCAAGATAGACGAACTAGTCAACCAAGAAGCAATCAATGACTGTTCGAAAAGCAGGACACCGAATACGTCCACCGAGAAGCAGTCGGTGATGATTTGGAAAGCAGGATAGACGAACTAGTCAAACGAGAAGCAGTCGGTGACAGTTCGAAAAGTACGATACCGAATACGTCCACCAAGAAGCAGCCAGTGACGATTCAGAAAGCAGGATAGACAAGTTAGTCAACCGAGAAGCAGTCGGTGACAGTTCGAAAAGATGGATACCAAAGACGTCCACTGAGAAGCAGCCGGTGATGATTCGGATAGCAGGATAGACGAACTAGTCAACCGAGAAGCAATCGGTGACAGTTCAAAAAGTAAGATACCGAAGACGTCCTCCGAGAAGCAGCCGGTGATGATTCGGAAAGCAGGATATACGAACTTAGTCAACTGGGAAGTAGTCGGTGACAGTTCGAAAAGCAGGATACTGAATACGTCCACCGAGAAGCTGCCGGTGACGATTCGACAAGTTGGATAGACGAACAAGTCAACCGATAAGCAGTCGGTGACAGTTCGAAAAGCAGGATACCGAATACGTCTATCGAGAAGCAGCCGGTGACGATTCAGAAAGCAGGATAGACGAACTAGTCAACCGAGAAGCCGTCGGTGACAGTTCGAAAAGCAGGATATCAAATACGTCCATCGAGAAGTTGCCGGTGACAATTCGGAAAGCAGGATAAACGAACTAGTCAACCGAAAAGCAGTCGGTGACAGTTCGAAAAGCAGGATAACGAATACGTCCACCGAGAAGCTGCCGGTGACGATTCGGAAAGCAGGATGGATGAACTAGTCAACCGTGAAGCAGTCAGTGATAGTTCGAAAAGCAGGATACCGAATACGTCCACTGAGAAGCTGCTGGTGACGATTCGGAAAGCAGGATAGACGAACTAGTCAACCAAGAAGTAGTCGGTGACAATTCGTAAGGAAGGATACGGAGGACGTCCACCAAGAAGCAGCAGGTGATGATTCGGAAAGCAGGATAGACGAACTAGTCAACCGAGAAGCAATCGGTGACTGTTCAAAAAGTAAGATATCGAAGACGTCCACCGAGATGCATCCGGTGACGATTCGAAAAGTAGGATAGACGAACTAGTCAACCGGGAAGTAGTTGGTGACAGTTCGAAAAGCATGATACCGAATACGTCCACCGAGAAGGCGCCGGTGATGATTCGGAATGCGGGATAGATGAACTAGTCAATCGAGAAGCAGTCGGTGCCAGTTCGAAAAGAAGGATGGACGAACTAGTCGACCGATAAATAGTCAGTGACAGTTCGAAAAGTAGGATATCGAATACGTCCACCGAGAAGCAGCCGGTGACGATTCGGAAAGAAGGATAGACGAACTAGTCAACCGAGAAGTAGTCGGTGACAGTTCGAAAAGCAGGATAGACGAACTAGTCAACCGAGAAGCAGTCGGTGATAGTTCGAAAAGCAGGATACCGAATACGTCTACCGAGAAGCAGCCGGTGACGATTCAGAAACCAGGATAGACGAACTAGTCAACCGAAAAGCAGTCGGTGACAGTTCGAAAAGCAGGATATCGAATACGTCAACCGAGAAGCTGCCGGTGGCAATTCGGAAAGCAGGATAAACGAACTAGTCAACCGAGAAGTAGTCGGTGACAGTTCGAAAAGCAGGATAACGAATATGTCCACCGAGAAGCTGCCGATGACGATTCGGAAAGCAGGATGGACGAACTAGTCAACCGAGAAGCAGTCAGTGATAGTTCGAAAAGCAGGATACCGAATACGTCCACCGAGAAGCTGCCGGTGACGATTCAGAAAGCAGGATAGACGAACTAGTCAAACAAGAAGCAGTCGGTGATAGTTCGAAAAGCTGTATATCGAATACGTCCACCGAGAAGCAGCTGGTGACAATTCGGAAAGTGGGATAGGCGAACTAGTCAACCGAGAAACAGTTGGTGACAGTTCAAAAAGCAGGATTGACGAACTAGTCAACCGAGAAGGAGTCAGTGATAGTTCGAAAAGCAAGATACCGAATACGTCCATCGAGAAGCAGTCGGTGACGATTCGGAAAGTAGTATAGGCGAACTAGTCAACCGAGAAGCAATCGGTGACAGTTCGAAAAGCAAGATACCGAATACGTCCACCGAGAAGCAGCCAGTGATGATTCGGAAAGCAGGATAGACGAACTAGTCAACCGAGAAGCAGTCGGTGACAGTCAAAAAGCAGGATACCGAAAACGTCCACCGAGAAGCAGCCGGTGACGATTCGGAATGCCGGATAGACGAACTAGTCAACCGAGAAGCAGTCAGTGACAATTCGAAAAGCAGGATATCGAATACGTCCACCGAGAAGCAGCTGGTGACGATTCGGAAAGCAAGATAGATGAACTACTCAACCAAGAAGCAGTCGGTAACAGTTCGAAATGTTAGATAGCGAATACATCCACCGAGAAGCAGCCGGTGACGATTCAGACAGTAGGATAGACGAACTAGTCTACTGAGAAGTAGTCGGTGACAGTTCGAAAAGCAAGATACCGAATACGTCCACCGAGAAGAAGCCGGTGACGATTCGAAAAGCAGGATAGATGAACTAGTCAACTGAGAAGCAGTCAGTGACAGTTTGAAAAGCAGGATACCAAATACGTCCACCGAGAAGCAGCCGGTGACGATTCGAAAAGCAGGATAGACGAACTAGTCAAACGAGAAGCAGTCGGTGGCAGTTCGAAAAGCAGGATATCGAATACGTCCACCGAGAAGCAACCAGTGATGATTCGGAAAGTAGGATAAATGAACTAATCAACCGAGAAGCAATCGGTGACAGTTCGAGAGGCAGGATACCGAATATGTCCACCGAGATGCAGCCGGTGACGATTCGAAAAGTAGGACAACGAATACGTCTACCGAGAAGCAGCTGGGGACGATTCAGAATGCAGGATAAATGAACTAATCAACCGAGAAGCAATCAGTGACTGTTCGAGAGGCATGATACCGAATACATCCACCGAGATGCAGCCGGTGACGGTTCGGAAAGGCTAGATACCCAAGGAGGGCTGTTGACGGGATATCGATATCAAGAGAATAATTCCAAAAGGCAGCTGACATGCCCTTGGTATCGGAATGCTTGGGATATTGCTAAAAGAGAAGAACCATGGAAGCTAGGGGCATGGGTAACCGGTTTAGCCAATGGCGATCCACTAGAAAACACTTGCGTGTGGACGCAATCTGAATTATGACTGCCATAATTGTTCGCTGTGTGACCGCTCTGTCTTGTTCACTGGATGACGGCTGATCTGGATAAACTGTTGCTTTGGTTCTACACTGATATTTGCTGCATGGCTGGCTTAGG
>JAMKQA010024839.1:0-12639 GCA_024699735.1 Posidonia australis
GATTGCATTAGGCATATAGCAAAGCAAGGATGATAAATCGCTCAAGATATTAGATCTTTGATCTTATTGCGCAATATTCTTGCATCAATACTAGTCCCGCAATACGAGTGATATTTCTGAGCATTAGGACACACCCCTACACATCATGCACCCATACTTTAGACACCACACTCATTAGCATGGCATGGCATATCGCCCTTGGGAGTACAGCAAAGGCTGCAAAGCCGACATTCCATAAGCAATAGAGAAACCAATAGAAGACTGATTTATCGGGCGTACGATGGTACCTAACACCTTCCTTATACGTAACAGGGATCCTTACCCATATTTTCTGGTTTACACAGACCTTTTTCATTGTTTTGCATGATTTTCATGTTATATGGTTTTCCTCGTCTTCCATTTAAATAGACTAGGTAGCGACTCCTGCATTTGCATATTATTTTATTTTTGCCGTAATTTTGCCGACTTTGGCATATTGTTTATTTTTCCCAATCTCGCCAGCATGGTTACAGGAACTGGCGACTCCGCTGGGGATAACCAGATCCCGGCTTTGTTTTGGTTTTTCCTTTGCTTTGGCTTTCCCCTTGCTTGCTTTGTTTTTCCATGCCATGCTTTGTTTAGTGGTGTCTTTTTGCATGCTTTGCCTTTGTTATGTTGTTCTTTCCTTTTACACATTTGCCATGCCTATTGCACATATTGTAGCACATGCTTTCGTTTGTTTATCCATGTCTAATGGCATGTTTATTTCCCCCTTTTGGTCAATGAAAACATAAAAAACCAAAATCATCAGTCTTAAGGCAAACTAGAGACAAATTGCAAATCTTCCCCCATGGTTTAATAAGCTTGCAAGTAAAAAACTTAAAGCATACATTGCATACATCATATAGGGCATGCATCTTCTCCTCTCCTAGGATTACCTATACAGTCTGCGAAGGACACTTTTCGATGGCTCATCCTAATGGCTTTGGCGTGGGATGAGAAATTGGGTTTGTCCCCCCTTGTCCGGGGTCGTGTCGGTGTAGTAGTGGGTACAGCCTACTGCTTTGGCAGAGGTCGAGGCTCCGAAAGCACCACTCGTTCACTGCCTAGGCTTTGGCTGGGATTTAGAACGGGGACCTTACTTTTTCTAAACTTGAGTCGGCGACCTATTCACCCTAGTATGAGAACCCGGAGTAGACAGCTTGATAGGACATCCCTAGTTGGTGAGAGAGTGCATACTAGAGGCATGCATTTGCATTGCATACCACCATAATCATTGCATCTTTGTTGACTTGTTTGTTTTTTGTGCATAGGATTTCTAATCTGTGAGTTTCCTTAGCCTAAGCTCGAGATCTTTCCTTTCACTGACTCTGTTTGCGACCTTATTGTCGATCGCATCTCCCGAGTTATTCGTCACTTTCGACGATAGCTCGTCCTAGGGTTCGTCCTGTTCTTCCTAGCCGCAGTCCGATCCTCACTCGCTCGCGATCCACGATGGCCGAGCATGCTGGCGAGTCCCTTTCCCCTGCTGTCCAGGAGGAGGTCCCCGCCTCGGGACACTCTTCCTATGTGTCTGTTCTTGTCATCTCTGTTGCCTCCACTTTCGCCTTAGCCTCTGACGGACCTCCACCACCTCATTTCCATGTGCCCGTGGCAACCCCACCATCGGGATCACCTGCCTGGTCTTCTCCTGCTGTCGGGCCCACAGTAGTCGAGCCTGTCTCTCCCCAGGGCTATGTGTTTACTAGCCCTCCTCCTACTGCGGCTGTTTTAGTAGTAGCTACCCCCCAGTTTGGACAACTGGGATCTCAGCCTCTTGCTTCTTCCCCTGTCTTGCCTCCTTCCTTCGGAGCCACCAGCGACGAACCCATGACCGCGCAGTTGCAACAAATGTCGGTCCTTGCCCAGCAGCTGCAGGGATTGGCACTGGCGCTCCAGCCCTTCTCAGCTTTGTCTTTCCCAGCTCCTGAGTTGCCTGCGCAACCAGGCTTAGGTCCACAGTTTGCACCTGCTGCACTCCCACCACAGCCGTCGCCATCCCTTGTCTCTCTGGCAATAGGGGTGTCGGCATTACCCTCTATTACACCAACACAACTCCCACCTCAGCATGCATCCCTCTTATCTGGTGGCCAGCCCCCTAGGCTAGCGGGAGCATTACCATCTGTGAGTGTTGATACCATCCCGGTCCAACAACTCTTGCTCCCACATTTTGCACCACTAGTTGCATCACCCCCTGCTTTTCGTTCACCCTTTTACCACACACAGGCCTCATCCTTCATCCCACAGCACACTGCACCTATGCATGGGTACACTAGCCATCCTACTGTAGCACCAGACGGCGGAATGGTGGATCCGGAGGAACCCTTAGGGGTGACCCATACAGTGTACGCGGCACCCACCTCTACTGCACAGTCCACAGCTGTAGTAGTTCAGATGCTCTCCTTGCTAGGGTAAACGATCTGGAATGCACTCTCCGGTAAGTGCAAGGTGGGGACTGCTAGTCCTACCAATTCCGGGACCTCTGTTATTTCCCAAAGGCCACTCTCCCCCCGAATTTTCATATCTCAGAATTCAAAAAATACAATGGTAAGGGCTGCCCAATTGCCCACCTAAAAGCCTATTACGAAGACCTCGCTCAGCTTCAGGCTGACGAAAGGTTGTTAATCCGCTTGTTCCAGAAGAGTCTCACGGGACCCGCGTTGAAGTGGTTCACTTCCCTCAACATGGCCACCATCAGGACTTCGGATGACCTTACGCAGGCATTCCTGGAGCAATATTCCTGTAACCTCGACTTAGTCCCCAAGCGAGAGGACCTAGTTACTCTCAGGCAGAGACCCCAAGATGCATTTGGGGAGTATCTTGGACGTTGGCACTCTTTGGCTTCACAAGTCAAGGATAGACCCTTTGACGAGGAGTCTATTGAGATTGTGATCTGGGGAGCACAGCCAGTGATCGGGGCTTTGCTTAGTATTCAGCCTGTCACCACTTTCTTTGCACTGCTTCGGGTGGGCGCCCGTGTTGAGAGTTCACTGCACGGCAGCAGTTTTCCAGCACTCTCAGCATTTGCCAATCAGGCCACTTCCTCACATAGTGGCCCCAACAGCAGCAACAACCCCAACACTAATCCACCTAGGAGGCAGGATCCCTCCAAAAATACTGTCACCTACATTAGATCCCCTGTTGCTCCAGTAGATGTCCGCCCGCCCCCGCAGCGCCAAGTAGTTTATGCACCCACGCCTACACCTAGAGCACAACATGCATCGCATATTACCCCCACTGCCACACCAGTATATCCTAATCCACCGGCTAGGACGCGCCCACCGTTGGCACATCCACAGCCGAAGCGACAACGCCGTGACCGGCGCCACTATACCCCTTTAGTGGAATGGTTGAGTATGGTATTTCCTAAAGTCGTATCCTTACTGAGGTTGCCGGAGGTACGGCCTCCGCCTAATCCGCTGCCAGCCTGGTACAACGCCAATGCGTTCTGCAATTTCCATCGGGTGGTTGGCCACACGACGGACAATTGTTTAACACTCAGGGATGCTGTCTTGGATTTGATTGACCAGAGGGTCATTGTAATTAATACCCAGGCAACCGCCGCAACACATCCCCCAGTAGTACACCCAGCACAGCAAGCACAACCAGCACACCCCAGCATAGTTAGTCAGCCCTTGCTGCAACATCCACCTCCGAGAGCGCCATGTTCCTCGGGAGTTAATTTTGTTTCTTCTGTTCCTTCTAGGTCAGTTTCTTCTCCTATCTACCCAACCGCTTTGATTCATGATGTATCTTCTCCTTTTCCACACCGTTTGTATCGCTCCTTCCTCGATAATGCCGAGGAATCTATTTCTGTGATCCGTCCTGCTACTGAGTCGGAGAACCTTGAGGTGCCACCTGTAGCATATCCCTAGCCTCCATCTCCAGTCTATTTATCTGCCTGGCCCCAATCCAGACCATGACAACCAGCACACCCTCAGAACCACCAATACCCTCACCAGTACTACCTGCACCCCCAGGTAAATACCCCTACCCGCCCTTATCCTTCAATATCACTTGTACAGTTAGCAGCCCGTCCCCCAGTTGTTGTTACTCTAACCCACAACACGCATTGTGTTCCTGACAGTTATGCCACAGGAATGTGTGCAGAAGTGACACGATCGGGTAGAGTATACAAACCCCCAACAACCAGGCCTAACCCTTTTACCCAAGTCCCTAACCAGTTGCAAGCCCAGCCATCTAGGCCCTCAGCACCTATGGCAGTAACCCCTGCCCAACCCCAGGCACATTCTCCTCAGCCACCTATTCCTAAAGTAGCACCGTCCTATCCTACTACTAGCAGCCAACCTTCAGCTGACATCACTGCCCAGTTTAAGAAGGTTAAAGTCGATATTTCCATTTGGGACCTAATCCATACATCGGCCGAGCATAGAGAAGCTTTCCTTAGGGTCTTTCAGGCAGCTCGTGTATCCCAGACTATAGAGCCTACTCCCTTTGAGAACATGGTAGGAATGATTGCGGCACCTCAGGTTATCTCCTTCTCCAGCCAAGGGTTGCCTCCCTCTGGCACCAATCACAACTCTCCCTTGTTCATCACTACGCAGTATCAAAGTTTTCGCATCCCCCCCACACTGGTGGACAATGGAGCAGGCCTTAATGTCTGCCCCTTGCGCACAGCAAGTGCACTCGGATTCAAGTCCGAGGATGTTATACCAACTGTGAAAGGGAAGACAGCTTTTGATAATATGCATCATGATGCACTTGGAATTTTAATCATTCCCCTGACCATTGGCCCTGCTCGCTTCGACATGGAGTTCCACGTCGTTGATATCGAACCTTCTTTCAATCTCTTGCTTGGACGCCCTTGGCTTCACAAGCATCAAATCATTCCTTCAACCCTTCATCGCATGATTAAGTTTTGTTGGGATGACAACGTTGTTGTTGTCCTGGCAGAAGACATGGAGAAGGTTGAGTCTGTCTCAGCTCTAACCCCGCAGACTATTCACTTCGAGCCTAAACCTACTGATGTCCTCTATTGGGTTAATAGGTTTGAACCGATTAATTTTATTCCACGCTCGGAGCTTGCGGGCCACTTGGCCACTTCTGGCAACCTCCGTTTGATGATCGACAACTTCTGTCGCAAATGGGGATATGAGAAAGGATCACCTCTTGGGCTTTATGGTGAGGGAATCGTCGAGCCGATTGAAGCCGAAGAATGGGTTGAGCGAGATGGTTTGGGTTACGAGCGATGTAGCCAGAGGAAGGGATCACAACGCTAAGGTAAGTCTTCCAAGATGATTATTCCACGAGATTTATCCAACTTTGTTAGCACAGGCATCATGGATCCGAACCACAGTTCCTATGCAGTATCAGCACCACCAACCTGGATCTGCCTAAAGGGTTCGTATCAAGATAACAACCAGCTAGAACAACAGAGTACATGGCAAGCTGTCATGCAGAGCGGTAAGCAGGCAGAGCAGTCAGCAGCTCTGATTATAGTCCAAGAGATAGACTCAGATGATGACATCGGGGATCTGGACCTGTTATTTCAGGAGCAGCTAGACATGCTTGCAGAGGATATAGCAGAGCATGACCGTAGAAGAAAGGGCAAAGCGGTTGTTACAGCACCACCAGCAGACACACCAGTACCACCCCAGGACCAGATTTCAATCATGGTCCTGCAAAAAATAGATGAAAGGGACACTAGACCATTGGAGTTAATCTCTTGTCAGCCGGGTGGCGGGTCTAGTTGGTATTGGCAATATAAGGCTCATCTTGAGGGTGAGGATCAAAATCATGAAGCAAGTACGAGTAAGACAGATGGCGGCCCCACCAGTTTATAGCAGAGCAGCTGCCAGCAAATGAAATTTTGTACAATTAGCAACACAAAAGAAAATGATAAATCGAAAAACAAAGAGGCATCCACATCGGAGGCAGGGACTCTTAGCTCCTCAGACCATCCAGACAGGGAAGCAGAAGCAATAGTGCAATTTCGGCATAGAAACACAAAGTTCACTGTGACAATCCTTAAACGCCATCAGGGTGCGGAATCAGAGGAGATATTCTCAGTGGACATAACCGACCCGACATTTGAAAAATAGATCCTGTAGAACTGATCGCCTATGAAGACGAGGATGAGGTCCATGGAGCTGATAATGAGGAGGAGCCCTCGCAAATTCCATTTTTTGATGATGATCCAGAAGGCCCAAATCTTCATGTCGAAGAAGAAACAGAGCTTATCAACATCGGCACAGCGGAGGAAATAAAAGAAACACGCATCAGTGCCAGTTTATCACCACAAGCAAAGGCGGAGTTCATGGCTTTCCTGAAGGAATACGTAGATGTCTTCGCATGGAGCTATGATGACATGGTGGGGCTGGACATTGAAGTGGTAGTTCATACATTGCCACTAATTCCAAATTCAAGGCCAATTAAACAGAAGCTCCGCAGATGGTGACCCCAATGGCTTTTAAAGCTCAAGGAGGAGATTATGAAGCATTACAAGGTCAACTTTCTCATGGTTGTACTGTATCCTGAATGGCTCGTGAACGTGGTCCCAGTGCCGAAAAAGGATGGACGGGTTCCCATGTGCATAGATTATCGAGATCTCAACAAAGCGAGCCCCAAAGATGATTTCCCGCTCCCCTACATCGATATTTTGGTGGACAACACTACAGGGCATAAGATGCTGTCTTTTATGGACGGGTTTTCTAGGTATAATCAAATCAGAATGGCTGAAGAAGATATGGAGAAGACATCCTTTATTACTCCATGGGGAGTCTTCTGTTACAGGGTGATGTCATTTGGATTAAAGAATGTTGGTGCAACATATCAAAGGGCTATGACGGCTTTGTTCCACGGTCTCATGCATCAAGAGGTTGAAGTATACGTGGACGACATGATTGCCAAATCCAAGGAGCCTGAGGACCATCTTACATGTTTAAGAAGATTATTTGAGCGCCTGCGAAAGTATAAGCTCTGCTTGAACCCCAACAAATGTGTATTTGGGGTATCTTCTAGAAATCTACTGGGTTATATCATCAGCCAGAGGGGAATTGAAGTGGACCCTCACAAAGCCAGGGCTATCATTGACATGCCTCCCCCAACCACTGAGAAAGAAATTTGTGGTTTATTAGGCAGGTTACAATATATCAGCAGGTTCATTGCACAACTTATGCCTATATGTGAGCCCATATTCAAGCTGCTAAGGAAAAATGCTCAGACTTCTTGGAATGAGGAATGTCAAACTGCCTTCGACAAGATAAAACAACTTCTGGTGAAGCCTCCAGTTTTAGTTCCCCCCGTGCCAGGGCGCCCTTTGTTACTATATCTCTCTACCACACAACATTCAATGGGCGCAGTTTTAGGCCAACATGACAAATTTGGGCGTAAAGAGAAAGTTATTTACTACCTCAGCAAAAAGTTCAATGACTACGAGGTTAAATACAACCCGATAGAGAAAGTCTGCTTATCCTTGGTGTGGGCCACACAACGCCTCCGGCATTATATGATGGCATATCTGGTACTCTTGTTATGTCGGCATGACCCAATCAAATATCTGTTCCAGAAGCCATCTTTGGTGGGAAGATGTGTTAAATTGCAGGTGATGTTATCCTAATACGATATCACCTTTGTCACACAGAAGTCCATAAAAGGACAAGCCATGGTGGATCACTTGGCCGACTTACCTTTGCCAGAGTACCGGCCTTTTCAGACCCAGTTCCCAGATGAGGATATATTGTTTGCAATGGATGACGAAGAACCAGAGGGACCTCAGAACGAGCGGCAATGGTGCCTGTATTTCGACGGTGCAGTCAACAAGCAAGGAAGAGGCATCTGTGTAGTTTTAGCAACGCCACAAGGACAACTTATTCCCTTTGCAAGGAAACTGACATTTGAATGCACCAATAATGAAGCCGAGCACGAGGCCTGTATCTTAGGCTTACAGATAGCAAGGGATCAAGGTGCCCAAGAGCTCCACGTGTTTGGTGATGCCATGCTGGTTATTTCACAGGTCAATGGTGATTGGAGGACAAAAGACCAGAAGCTTGTATTATATCATGAACACCTGCTGAAATTGACTAAAGAATTTGATGATGTCAAGTTTTCCTTCATGAAGCGAGCCAAGACTGCATATGCAGATGCCTTGGCAACCCTGGCATCATGGTTATCACTCCCAGAGGCACAAGATATAGACATTTCAGTCACATGCATTGAACAGCCGGCACATTGTATGCATATCCAAGAGGCGCCATCATCTGCTGAACCGCCTTGGTATAGTGATATTGAAGCATTTTTGAAGTATGGTAGTTTCCCTCTTGGCATTTCTGCGTTAGATAAGAAGACCTTGACATGGTTGGCATCCAAATATGTGCTCGGGGTCAGGCAGCTTTACAGAAGATCTTATAACTAGATGCTCCTCAGGTGCGTAGACAAAAAGGAGGCAGATGAGCTAACGTTGAAAGTCCACGTAGGCACCTACGACCCACATATGAATGGGGTTCTCCTAGCCAAGAAAATTATGCTACAAGCGTATTTTTGGTCCACCATGGAAACGGACTGTTGCCATTTTGTCAAAAGATGCATAACTGCCAGATACACGACAATTTTATACATGCTCCCCCACAGCAATTGCATAGCATGTCATCACCCTGGTCGTTCTCTACTTGGGGAATTGATGTTATCGGGGCCATTCATCCTACAGCATCCAATGGGCACAGTTATATTCTGGTAGCCATTGATTATTTTACGAAATGGGTCGAGGCGACGTCCTACAAGACAGTCACAGCAGCTATAACAGAAAAATTCATCAAGAATAATATTGATGAATGGGGTTCCATTTGCTATCATTTTAGACAACGGAACTAATTTTATAGCAAAGAGAGTTGAGGATTTCCTCCAAAGTTGCAAGATCAGACATCACAGATCCTCCCCCTATCGACCTCAGATGAATGGGGAAGTAGAGTCGGCTAACAAGAATCTGGTGAAGATCTTGATGAAAATGGCCGAGACCCATAGAGATTGGCATGAAAAGCTGTCCTATGCATTATGGGCTTATAGAACCTCCATACGGACATCCACAGGAGCAACACCTTACTCTTTAGTGTATGGCATGGAAGCAGTCCTTCCCTTCGAAGTGGAGATTCCTTCATTAAGGGTCTTGAGGGAGGCAGAATTAGAAGAGGCTGAGTGGGTACAAGACCGTAATGTTCAGCTTGATCTAATTGATGAACATAGATTGCAAGCTCTACATCATGCCCAATGCTACCAGAAGAGAGTGGCCCGAGCTTATCAAAAGAAAGTCCATCCTAGAAGCTTTGAACCAGGAGACTTGGTCCTGCGTGCCATTCATTTGCCAGATTCACGGGGAAAGTTTAGGCCCAACTGGCGTGGACCTTTTGTGGTTAAGGAGGCCCTGTCAGGGGGTGCAGTCATTCTTGAAGGCATGGACCATATAGAGCAATCAGAGCCCGTCTATGCCTCCTACTTAAAGAAGTACTATCAATGACTCTCAATCAATCCTAATGCCTTGCACCATGAGTCATGCATTTTCATATTAGTATTGCATCATTGCACAACATGCATAATCTTCTGCAGCTTTTCTTTTCTGAATAGCATCATCACTGCCCAATGAGGAAAATTGGGAGCCTGCCTGCGTAAGATGTGTCAAATCATCAACCCATGGCCACCAAGCCACAACCCAAACCGCCACCTCCCCACTGCCATCCACTCATAGTTGCCAACCCACCAAGCCCAGCAACCAGCCCTTCTATAACCCGCAACTATCACCCGGCAGCCACCATAGTCGCCATTCGCACAATCCGTCGGAACCCACCTTACAGCCGACCGCACAAAAGAGGATGCAAGCAAAGAAAAATAAAGGAGGGACAAGCATGCACAAGCACAAGAGAGGAAATCAAGGGAGTTACCTCCGCCGGCGACCCTCGGTCTAGCCAGTCCTGGAGAGTCTGGTCCATGCCACCGCCGCAACCGCTCGTCGCACCCTACCGCACCACGTTGACGCGCCTCACGCGCGCACCAGCAGCAAGCACCCCGTCGGCGCACCTCTTGTGCGCCGCCGCTGTGAATGAGAGGGGAAGAAGGAGTGGGTTTTCGTTGAAGAGAAGAGAAAGGGAAGGAGTAAACGGGTTTTGTATTGAGAGGAAGAAATGGGGAGGAAGAAGAAAAGGCACACGCCCCTTGAGAGAAGAAGAATTTAAAGAAAAAAAACTTTATGCATGTTGGGATACGAAATCCAATCAGCAGAAACATGAAAAAACAGAGCAGCAGCCCCATGCAGTTCCAAGCAGCAAAGAGAATATGAAAAATATTTCATGGCAGTTATTTAGTGGGGCCCACGTGAGAAATAAGTCAGGGTTCAGAATGCAAAATGGCCATGACAATTGCGTTCTAGCCCTTATCACTTCACAGCTTATGCACCAAGTGCAGAATATGCAGTGTTAAGCATGTGGCTCACAAAATGCACCACATAGGGTAATTTGCAGAAAACCCCCTATGTTTTGCAAATTTGCAAATCAGTCTACAAAGGGTGTGGGAAGTTTAATTTAAAATAGACATTTGTTGATATGCAACAGAATCTCAAATGTCAGAGCACAGTGGCAATACAGCAATCAGAAGGTAGTTGTGGTTGGCAGTTTACAGTAAAGCCCTCAAGTTGTGGATATTTGCAAATGAGTCCTCACCTTTTGCAAGCAATATTGAGAAAGCAAGAGATTTGAACATGCATCTCGACAGGAGTGCCAGTCTCCGCACCGCAACCTCGGCAATTAGCATATAGCAGTTCCTTCTAGGGGAATAATCCTAGGGTCATCGCTTTGTTTTACAAGATCTCCACCTGAGCAGATGAGACCCTTCTGTCCCCTTTGGATTTCTGCGGGCGTGGAATCTAGCTTTCTTGACTTTGACCAGGTGGTCAATGTCGTTTGCCCCTTTGGATTTCAGTGGGAGCGGAATCTAGCTTGCTTGACTTTGACCGGGTGGTCAAGGTCCTTTGCCCCTTTGGATTTCCGCGGGCGCGAAATCCAGCTTGCTTGACTTTGACCGGGCGGTCAAGGTCCTTTGCCTCTTTGGATTTCTGTGGGCGCGAGATCCAGCTTGCTTGACTTTGATTGGGCGGTCAAGGTCCTTTGCCCCTTTGGATTTCTGTTGGCGCGGAATCCAACTTGCTTGACTTTGACCTGGCGGTCAAGGTCCTTTGCCCCTTTGGATTTCCGCGGGTGCGAAATCCAGCTTGCTTGACTTTGACCGGGCGATCAAGGTCCTTTGCCCCTTTGGATTTCCATGGGCGCGGAATCCCGCTTGCTTGACTTTGACCGGGCTGTCAATGTCGTTTGCCCCTTTTGATTTCCACGAGCACGGAATCCAGCTTACTTGACTTTGACCGGGTGGTCAAGGTCCTTTGCCCCTTTGGATTTTCATGGGCACGGAATCCAGCTTGCTGACCTTGATCGGGCAGTCAAAGTCCTTTGCCCCTTTGGATTTCCGCGGGCGCGGAATCCAGCTTGCTGATCTTGACTGGCCGGTCAAGGTCCTTTGCCCCTTTGGATTTCCACGGGCGCGGAATCCAACTTGCTGATCTTGACCAGGCGGTCAAGGTCTTTTTCCCCTTTGGATTTTCATGGGTGTGAAATCCAGCTCCTTGACTTTGACCAGGCGATTAAAGTCCTTGGTTTCTCGGATTTCCTTGGGCAGGAAATCCCGTGGCTCGACCTTCTCACCAGATGGTCAGGGTCCTAGCCCCTTTCTCGGATTTCCTTGGGTAGGAAATCCTATGGCTCGACCGTTTGACCGGATGGTCAGGGTCCTAGCCCCTTTCTCGGATTTTTTTGGGCAGGAAATCCCATGGCTCGACCTTTTGACCAGATGGTCAATGTCCTAGCCCTTTCCTCATATTTCCCTGGGCAGGAAATCCAGTTGTCTGGCCCTTTGACCGGGCGATCAAGGTCCTCTTTGTTTCTTTTTCGCTTCTGGGTTTTCGCAGGCGCAGAATCCAATTGTTTGACCTCTGGCCGGGTGGTCAGGGTCCTTTTTATTTTCCCTTTTGTGTTTTCGTAGGCGCAAAATCTCTTTCTCCTATGGTCCATGCCGACCGGGCCCTGCTTTGCTTGACAAATAATCTATTTGTCACGCCCCACATTTTTTCTTGGGCTGGTATCCCCAACTACTCGGTTGACAACCGTCACGCTGTCAGGTGGCCGGGTTGACAAGACTTGATTAGCTTGTCATATCCCGTCTCTCGGGTTGATAACCTCATAATCCAGCTGATGAGTTCGACAACTTGTCATTTTCCTACCAGTGTTTTCTTCTATGTGTAGGGTTTTCTTTATCTTTTGCCTTGTTATTTCAGCATTAGCATCAGCTTCGCATCGGCCTTCAGCATCGGCTTTTGCATTGGCATCTCACATCAGCATCACATCCCCAGCATATAGATTAGTAGATGCAAGCATTTTGCATTTGCATTTGCGTTTGGCAACAAGTCATGACTTTCGGTGCATCCGCCGGATAAGTGACTTACTGCCTACAGCAAACACCATCCTTCTGCAACCTCAAAATGGGGGTATCTTGTCAAACCCTGAGCATCGGTCTTGGTTCCTTTCGTCCCTCGACCTCGCTCAGGGAGGGGCATCTGTAGACACCCCG
>JAMKQA010024843.1:0-12311 GCA_024699735.1 Posidonia australis
AAGCAACAAAGATCATATTATCTTGGGTTTTCTAAGAAGGAACACTTGGGACAAGGTAGGTTCCTTTCTTTTCTTTTTATCTTTAATCTTAGCTCTTGTACTGAATAAAGTATGCCATGCACTTCATATAAACTGATTTTTTCCTTGTTGTTTACATGAGATTCATGATGAGATAATTACCCCATGTATAAGATATTCTGCATGTAAAATCTGAATAGAAAATTCTGCATTATAATATTTCTGCAAATAGTCTTTCCTCTTTATTTCCTTACACTAGGAACCATGATTCATGAGCATGCATGCTAGGAAGTAAGTAGCAAATATAATCTTTGTGTGCTCATCATTCATATGTGGTTTGTTAAGTTTATTCTCTTATTTCCTATTTTTCAAGATCCCATGCAAGAATATGTAGCCCATAATCCATGATTTATCATGATTTAGACTTAAATAATGAAAGATTTATATTTGTTTGCATCTTATCACATCTCAGTTTTTTATTGCTTGCATAACTGATCCAATTAATAAAAAAAATCACGTATCTTTGAATCTGGACCAGATTCTGAATCAGACTGCAGTCTGATTCAGATTTTCTGGGGCGCACCTAACTGGTGCACCAAACCAGAGCACCACGCTGGCGCACCATTCTGGTGCACCAGACTGGTCAGAGAGTAGATAATCCTCTTTTGCATCCCCATCTGCATGGTTTCCCGGATGGCTTTGAGTCTGATTCTTTTGGTGCTGATTCTCTGATATTTCATGATTTTGCATGTATGATTTCAGCCTCAAATGATATTGTGTGCTAAGTTGTTTTACACTTTGTATCTTCAGCCCATGGCTAAGTTTTGGTAGGCTGATTGCCCTTTACTCCAATATGGAGAATTTTATGCATCAGCCTATGATCCAGGAGACATGGCTGAACCTTGTTGCCTTCATTTAGCGTGAATAGGATGTGATCTTGTGTGAGGCTATTAGCCCTTGAGCACAAGGTCCATAAAATCTTGTCATACTTGCATTTTTCTAGATTTATAAAGTATGTTTTCCGAGTTTGCAAAGGATTTTGCATTGCACAATTTTCTGGAACGCATTTATATGTGACATTGCTCTGCATAGATTTCTGTATTTTCTTTGGCACGTCTTTCTGGCCCACACAGGAGCACATAGGTGGCGCACCAGACTGGAGCTCCAGTCTGGCGCACCAAACAGGCACATCAACCTGTTTTCAATAGCACACAGCAGCTTTCGCATAGTTTTTAGCATGATTTCTTGTTTTGATTTGCTTTTGGATTTTTTCTGGTTTTCTTCCTAGATATATCAGAAAAACCCAACTCTATTTTCAATCCTTTTTATGAATGTTAGATCACATGTGGCATGTAGTAAAGCAAGGATGAAAATCGCTGAAAGTACTTAGATCCTTGATCTTATTTATGCAATATTTTTGCATCAATGTTTGACCCATTATATGAGCGATACTTCTGAGCATCAGGACACACCCTGCACTCCATGCACCCTTATTTTAGCAAAAGACACCACTCACTTAGCATGGCATGGCATATCGCCCTCGGGCGTACATAAAAGGCTGGAAAGTCGACATTTCATTTAGACAAACGAGAAACCTATAGAAAGACCGATTTATCGGGGCACGAGGGTGCCTAACACCTTCATCGTGCGTAACAGGGATCCTTACCCATTTCTGGTTTATGACCTGCTTGTGATTGGATTATTTGCATGATTTATATGGTTTTCCTTGTCTTCCATTTTAATAGACTAGGTGGCGACTCCTGCATGTTTATTTTATTTTATTTTTACCGTGACTTTGCCAATCCTCGCGTACTTGGCCTTTTGTGCCAAGCCTGAGGCTGTCGTCGGCATGATTGCAAGCCTTGAATCATTCCCAATGCTACCAGAAGAGAGTGTCCCGAGCATATCAGAAGAAGGTCCGACCTAGACACTTTGAACCTGAAGACTTAGTTTTGCGTGCCATTCATTTGCCTGATGCACGGGGAAAATTCAGGCCTAACTGGTGCGGACCATTTGTGGTTAAGGAGGCCCTGTCTGGAGGCGCAATCATCCTTGAAGATATGGACCGTAAGGAGAAATCAGAGCCTGTTAATGCCTCCTACTTGAAGAAGTACTACCAGTGATTCCTAGTCAATCCTAAGCTTTGCATCGTGGACCATGCATTCGCATATTAATACTTTAGACTATTGCATTTTCGCATGATATAATGTCTTATACTTTTTTTGCATAATCATTCAATATTATCATGCCCGATGAGGAAAATCGAAAGCCTGCCTGCTTAGGACGAGTCCAGTCCTCCTCACGTGTTACTACCCTTGAAACTTAGGATGTGAGGGAGAGATTATTCAGTGAAATGGATGAAATGCAAAACTTCCCAGGGGACCTATATTTCCAGAGGGAGTAAAAATGTTAGGTCTAGAAAGAGTGTGAGGAATAAAGAAAAATACAGACTTTGGAGCACAAAAGAAATAAGGAGACAGAAGTAGTAGACAGAAGCTAGCTCCACTGAGTGAGGCATACGGGACGACCCTATCCCTACCATATAACTTGGAGAGGAGTCGAAGCATGCACCTTTAGATCCTACAAAGGGACTAGCCACCCCTTTAACATAAAGGAGACAACAACCACCCCCTCAGCTTAGGTGTATATTACCTCCAAGCAGGAGTAAGGTAAGTCAACATGCCTTTGAGGGAGAAAAAGAAATATGAATCCTTAAAAGAGTAGGTGTAGGGCCCCAAGATTTTGGCATGAAGTCCATAATATCTGAAGGAGAGCTACAAATAAACCTAAGTATCTAGGTTAGTGCCGCATGAGTCGAGGATAGTTTCACTTCTTACAACAGGCAATACAGGCTTCCTTGACGCTGAGGGCACAAATATCTATTAATCATACATTAATTCTGTCTCTGCATTGCACTTTTTGCACAGCATCTAGTATCTTAAATCAAGCATATTTGTATATCACTTTACAAGGCATTTGGCCATATTTCGACCAGGGGCATGCCAGCTGCCTTTTTGAGTCGTAATATGGGCAAATAGGCATTTGACCAGGGGCATGCCAGCTAAATTAGTCTTGGGAGTAGTTCTATGAAAATGCGGGAACAAGCACAAGCAAGTCAAGATGACACTAATGCAAGCAAATTTATCATTATAGTCCATCAGTGATACAGAATTTGCTAGTCAACTCTCGGTCTCTTTGAGCTGCTAGTCCCTGTGAAGCAAGTGCCACTAGGCGGTATCTCACTTACGGGCCATGTCTCCCTTATTTCAGCTTCATATTCCACTATACGACCAGAGCCCTCAGTAATGGCAAGGTTGGAGGATTGAATGCCAGCACGCGTCATGCGGGCCAACTCTGAGGTTGTTACATTGGAGCCAAGAATATACCTCTTATAACAATCAGGAATGGGACTTTGCTCAATGGATCCCTGGTAGAAGTCGAATTGGCGAAGGGCTCGGACAGGGTGATATTCCACACCGCCTGTAAGTCCGGGAAGAACCACTAGCCACATGTCCCTAGCATTAAAAAAGGCAGTAAAAGTCCTTGAGGTTGAGGATATAATGCACCACACTACCGTGTCCTCAGCGAGATTCCGCAATCTGCTGCACAGCTCGTGTACACCTGGAAGTGTCCTTGAATGGTTAATGCAGCTATAAGCTTCAAATGCAGAATGCCGAGGGTGCAGAACCTCCACTCCCATGTGAGTAGCAAACCAAACTTGGCAAAACGGGTTACACAGTTAAATAAGCACAACAGAGTATTAAAATAATATGGCTTACTCACTTGCACCAGAGTGCCACAACCATAGAAATGCCGAGAACGCTTCAATGCACGGTCCAAACCGACATATGCCTCTGCAAGGAGAATGAGAGCAAGATCAATTTGGCGAGTCACCATCGCCCAAGCTATTTCTGCTACCTCAACAGCCATAGTCATTCGGCCATAGCTAAAAATAAGCTCCCCAAGGAAACGCATCACAAAACCATGAAGCCACAGGCTGCCTAAAGAGGAACGGGCACTGATAACCTTATCAAAATAATCCAAGTGCAGCATGGTAGTTGATCCATCTTTGCAAATAAGGCTCTTCTCACAAACACTTCTAGTCAAACCAGTCAGTCGACTCAGAACTGAAGCATAGTTATCATGACAAGTGAAGACGGGAGGAGACATGAATGGCGACAGGCCGCATATCTGTCTGACCTCCTTCAAAGTCAGAGTCATTTCTATCTACCCGAAACGAAATACGTGAAAAGCCAGTTTCCAGAATCAAGCCACAGCACATAGCAGGTGCCAGTTTACCTCCACTTTAGCTATGTTAAATAGGGTCGAGGATATGCCCTAAATCCGCAGTTGTTCGCGATCTGCAGCCGTTAAAGCCTCAATCCAGGCACGCAGAGCATCTGAACGATATTTCGGTGTCACCATCATGGGATAGCCCTATGGACACGAATTTGGGCCAGATATGGCAGGAAAGAAGGCAGAACTTGGCATAAATATGAGGCAAATAGAGCAATCCAGTAGAATATGATCTCAATATAAATGCAAATCAAAAAGCATGCTCAGAATAATTTGTCTTGTTATAAATCCGAGATAATATTGCAAAGATGAAATCTGTATATTGCTTTTCCTTCTCATATAGCAAGGCATGAAGAAACCAGCAGGAAAAACAACAAAAAAACATTCACGTACCATTGTAATAGCGCAGCTGGAGCCCAGAAAAGATCAAAGAAAAGTGCTACAAAGGAGCTATGAAGATTTAAGGTTGTTTTGCAGAGAGGGCGGTGGTACATCTCGCTGGGAATGCGAGTTTATATAGGGAAGAAGCAAGAGGTCTTAGCAAAAAAGGAAAGCAAGCTGACCATCTTTGGGAGGAGCACCAAGGTGGCGCACTTAGGAGGCGCACATAGGTGGCGCACTAAACAGCTGAAAATTTCAGCAGCACCTCCCCTAAAATATGAACCTCACTAAGTCGGAGCCACTTTCTTGGACCTGCACAGAAAAATTCATGTAGCATTTGCAAGCAATACCCCAAGAAAGGGGCACATTCCAGAATTGGGATTTGTCATTTCAAAAACGTTCTTAAACATGTTTACAATGTTCCAGTGTTAATACAAGGCTTGATTATAGCAAAAAGATAAAAGATGGCTATTCCTCGTCTGACTCCTCCTCGTCGGACAATGCCTCTTGAAAGCCCTTGGCCAAAAGATGGGCGCCTCGTCGGGTGATCCGACGCAACCACTGAGCGGCAGCAGCAGCCTGAGAACGGGCAGCAGAACTCTGGACCCTCTGGGAAACCTCAATGGCTAAGCGGTCCTCTTCAGATACCTCCATGGTGAATTCCCCACTATTGGCTGCATTCACCTCATGGGCTGGGAAATCTTGCTGCAATATCGAGACTTGTGTTAGCTGCCAGAATTATTGAGTAAAGTAGCAAAAGCATAAAAAAAGAGAGAAATACCTGAATGATATTGCGCCAGCGCAATTCCTGCAAGTTTACAGATATGTCAGGCATATTTTTTGTTGAAAATAACAATTTACAAAAATAAAAGTCATACCCTCTTCCATCGGATATCGGCGTAAAAGGTGCCGAATTGTTCTTCAAAGCCCTGTCAATTATGACAAATATCAGATTTATGTGGATCATATGCATAGAAGTGTTAAGTAGAAGTTATAATCAAATATCTTGGCCTAGTCGGAGGCGTACCTCATGCCACGTTGGCTATCCCCCACAGCCTCCTCAAATAGGTACGGCTTCCCGACGCGTCGGTACCAAGCTAGATAATCTGTATAATTGACTTCCCGAAGGACATGCCTGTCCTGAGAAGCCATAGCTGCCGCATGCCGACTTCTGGCCACAACACGAGTCGAGGCCGGGCAATCCATATCAGACGGAGGAGGGGCAGGAATGAAGAATTCATTTAGAAACTGGTGCCTCATGCGCCCTGGGAGAAAGTATGTTGATTTCTTCATGCAATAAAATTTCACCTGCTTGTCCCTCAAAACGCAGCCGGAGTTTAGAGGAACCCAATCAAAGCCATCATATCTAGCAAATGGGTGCAGATGAACCTGTTATAGAAAAGACAAGTATAATCAATTTAGGCAGTGCAGGCTTAAAAGAATTGAAGGCTATAGCATAAAGAGAAAACTTACATCCTCGAGCTCTACCAGGTCTAGCAGATACCGATAGGACTCATAACTGTACACCCCTGCAGCAGCCCGGTGGTCAGGCTCGACCCACTGGCGAGGGAGTGGTAGAAGCTCATCACAAAGGTGGCCAAAGCTATGTCCTCGGGTGATGTGCTCCATAATCCAGTACTAGCAATGGGAAGCAGAGGTTAGATATGAACCAAAAAGACATTTACTTTGCAAACAATGAAAATAAATACTTACAGTCAGTAGAGGGTATAGCCCCACATAGGAGCGGCGCCCAAGCTTGACTACATTGTCAAGCCCACAGATCAGCCAAGTGTAACTGGCGCCAGCCCAGTCATAGTGATCCAAGTGCTCCAGATTGGTTAAGTATGCTAACCAATCAGCATGAATACAGTACGCGAACGAGTCGCAGAAGATCATTGCTAGCAGATCCAGCAAAAAGTGTCGCAGCATGAAGTCCACCAGCGAATATGCCATGGAATCTATGCCAGGCTCTTCGTTTACGAGGCTGCCTGCATTCCATAGGAGTTACCCTTGAGAATTCCTATATAAGGACCCCCATAGGCAGCCAATTGGGACCCCTTGATCAAGCTATCCAGATCCAAGAGAGCACCTTGAGCAAGCCGTATACTGAATTCTGCAACCTATTCTCGTTTTCTTGAGCATCCTCTTGCATTCTAAAGCATCTCTAGCCCTTCCAAAGCAACAAGGATCATATTATCTTGGGTTTTCTAAGAAGGAACACTTGGGACAAGATACGTTCCTTTCTTTTCTTTTTATCTTTAATCTTAGCTGTTGCACTGAATAAAGTATGCAATGCACTTCATATAAACTGATTTTTTCCTTGTTGTTTACATGAGTTTCATGATGAGATAATTATCCCATGTATAAGATATTCTGCATGTAAAATCTGAATAGAAAATTCTGCATTATAATATTTCTGTAAATAGTCTTTCCTCTTTATTTCCTTACACTAGGAACCATGATTCATGAGCATGCATACTAGGAAGTAAGTAGCAAATATAATCTTTGTGTGCTCATCATTCATATGTGGTTTGTTAAGTTTATTCTCTCATTTCCTATTTTTCAAGATCCCATGCAAGTATATGCAGCCCATAACCCATGATTTATCATGATTTGGACTTAAATAATGAAAGATTTATATTTGTTTGCATCTTATCACATCTCAGTTTTTTATCGCTTGCATAACTGATCCAATTAATAAAAAAAATCACTTATCTCTGAATTTGGACCAGATTTTGAATCAGACTGCAGTCTGATTCAGATTTTCTGGGGCGCACCTAACTGGTGCACCAAACCAGAGCACCATGCTGGCGCACCAGACTGGTCAGAGAGCAAATAATCCTCTTTTGCATCCCCATCTGCATGGTTTCCCGGATGGCTTTGAGTCTGATTCTTTTGGTGCTGATTCTTTGATATTTCATGATTTTGCATGTATGATTTCAGCCTCAAATGATATTGTTTGCTAAGTTGTTTTACACTTTGTATCTTCAGCCCATGGCTAAGTTCTGGTAGGCTGATTGCCCTTTACTCCAATATGGAGAATTTTATGCATCAGCCTATGATCCAGGAGACATGGCTGAACCTTGTTGCCTTCATTTAGCGTGAATAGGATGTGATCTTGTGTGAGGCTATTAGCCCCTGAGCACAAGGTCCATAAAATCTTGTCATACTTGCATTTTTCTAGATTTATAAAGTATGTTTTCCGAGTTTGCAAAGGATTTTGCATTGCACAATTTTCTGGAATGCATTTATATGTGACATTACTCTGCATAGATTTCTGTATTTTCTTTGGCACGTCTTTCTAGCCCACACAAGAGCACATAGGTGGCGCACCAGACTGGAGCTCCAGTCTGGCGCACCAAACAAGCACATCAGCCTGTTTTCAATAGCACACAGCAGCTTTCGCATAGTTTTTAGCATGATTTCTTGTTTTGATTTGCTTCTAGATTTTTTCTGGTTTTCTTCCTAGATATATCAGGAAAACCCAACTCTATTTTCAATTCTTTTTATGCATGTTAGATCACATGTGGCATGTAGTAAAGCAAGGATGAAAATCGCTCAAAGTACATAGATCCTTGATCTTATTTATGCAATATTTTTGCATCAATGTTTGACCCATTATATGAGCGATACTTCTGAGCATCAGGACACACCCTGCACTCCATGCACCCTTATTTTAGCAAAAGACACCACTCACTTAGCATGGCATGGCATATCGCCCTCGGGCGTACATAAAAGGTTGGAAAGCTGACATTTCATTTAGACAAACGAGAAACCTATAGAAAGATCGATTTATCGGGCACACGAGAGTGCCTAACACCTTCCTCGTGCGTAACAGGGATCCTTACCCATTTCTGGTTTATGACCTGCTTGTGATTGGATTATTTGCATGATTTATATGGTTTTCCTCGTCTTCCATTTTAATAGACTAGGTGGCGACTCCTGCATTTTTATTTTATTTTATTTTTACCGTGACTTTGCCGATCCTCGCGTACTTGGCCTTTCGTGCCAAGCCCGTGTTGTTGCCGGCATGGTTACACATGGCTTACTGTTGCATCCTACTCGCCTCTAGGGGTGGCAATAGGTCAGGTCTAGGTTGGGTCTACCTATATCCAGACCCAGACCCATTTTATTTCATGGGTCCAGGTCTGGGTTCTAAAATAGGACCCAGACCCATAAAGATAATGGGTCTGGGTCCAAGTCTTGGGTCTAATGGGTCTTCCAACCTATTTCCATTTTTTTAAAGAAAGTAGATTTTTAATTATACTGAGAACATTGTAAACAAATGTGCTAAACAATTCTCTATCAATACACATACATCATGAATAAAATACAATCATAAATAAATATATAACATGAATAATATCATGAACTATTGATACTTAAACAACATATAAATAAATATATCTAACTTCAACAAACCAACTTTGTCAATATCCATACAACAATTCTATGTCAACGTGTATATACCACATAAATTACAGATTTTAGAGAGAATGAGATTTAAGAGTAGAATAATATATATTATATATATAGTGTAAATATTATACATTAATCCTTATATTTAACTTATACTATATTATATTGTAACGCCCTGATCCCGGGCACGCTACCAAAACACAATATCAAGCATAATTACACTAATTACAGAAACATCAAATAACTGTAACTAAGGCTCACCTTCAAGATCACAATGTGCGGTTAAAAGCTCTAACTCCTGCATCGGAACTCGACTGTACGCAGTCTGCTCCTGAAAACAAAATAAGCACGCGTGAGTGACAGCTAAGTCAACCAGTACGCGCCCCAAACACACAAACCACAAAAATCTCGGCAAAACCATTAAAACTCATTTCTTTATTTCTCAAAACTTGGTTTTCTTTTTTTTTTTTTTTTTTTGAAAATCCTCTATTCTTTTACTGGAAAATCATTTTGGGAATTCAATCCCAAATCTATGCTTTTTCAAAAGCCATGTTTCCTTTTTTTTCCTCAAAACATTTGGAAATTCATTGCAAAACCACTTTTTCTTTTAAAACAACACCTTTGCATTTTCTTTTAAAACTTTTGGACTTCATTTTCCAAAACATATCTTTCAACACTTGGGATCTCTTCCCAAAATCTCATTTTCAAATCTACATCTCTGACCAGATCCAGCCTAAAACACAGTGCCTCACGGGCTCAAACCAAATCATGAATACAGGCTGGCAATTGGTAAAACATCATCATTATTTCATTTCAGGATTTTTAGGACTATTTCATCAGTCCAATTTTGACCAAATCAGATTCCTTTTCTTTATTCATTTCCACTTTTATTTAATAATGTTACCTTGATCAGGGGTAACCAGGCATACAAGCAGTAGGCGACGACATCCTTCTCCTGCCTTCCTGCACTGCCACGGTGAGATTCCCCGTGCGGGCTGTCACCGCCCTGGCCAACTAGCCTCAATTTCATTTCTCATATGTGCACGGGGATACATCTCTGTTTGACGCCCCTGTCGGTGACCGAAACAACTAGGTCCAATGACCCAGGCTCAGCCTACACCATCGGTGACCCAAATAATTAGGCTCAAAAGCCTAGGCTCAGCCTACACCGCTACGAGCTTGGTGACCCGAACAACCAGGTCCAATGACCCAGGCTCAGCCTACATCGTCGGTGACCCGAACAACCAGGTCCAATGACCCAAGCTTAGCGTACACCCTATGAGCTCGGCAACCACATTATTAGTGTTCTATTTCAAAACTCTTTGAATTTTCTTTCAAAATCATTTCCATTTCATTCCATTCTTTTCGTTGTAGGACTCTATTTTCTTGCAACACTTGACCCTCCACTAGGGTCCCAACTCAAGCCATGAAAACCATGCTTAAAATCATAAATTGGGTCTCATGCCCAAAACCACATAAAACCATCTTTTTCATTCATTCATGGGATCAAAACCCAAAATCACACCCAAATCTAATTGTTTGGGGTCCACATTCCTCCATGTCATCACATGGTGAAACATCATCAACACATGCTCAAAATACCATTTGTCCATCATTAAAACCACATCAATACATACCAGGTTCAGGGCAAAATCGGCAGACCGAATCTCCAGATCGGTATTGTAGACACCCCAATTTTGAGGTCATTTGACAGCAGGCTTCTCCAGATGACACTCTGGTTGCGACCACCAAAACCTTAGCCTACACAAACCCAACCAGACCCACACTAGCCCACTCTAACCCAATTAAACTTAATACAAAACAAATTAAATTAAATCCACTTAAAATCCACTTAAAAACTAATTAATAAAACAAATAAAACCCTAATCAAGTAAAATCCAATTAAATCCAATTAAAATCCAAGGAAAACCCTAAGTCCACCTAAAAATCCAATAAAACCCTAAGTCCACCTAAAAATCCAATAAAACCCTAATTAAACAAATAAAACCCTAAGTCCACCTAAACATCCAAGAAAACCCTAATTAACCAAGTAAAACCCTAAACCCACTTGAAACCCAATAAAAACCCTAATTAATAAATCCATAAACCCTAATTAATCCAAAAATCCTTAAATAAACTCTAATTAAAACTCAAAACCCTAATCTCAAATCAATTGATAAAACCCTAAATCCAAAATTAATAATCACATTTAAATCACAAAACTCTAATTAAAAACTTAGAATTAAAACCCTAAAATCCATGAAAATTCCAAAAATAAAAGAAAACAAAACCCTAAATCAAAACCTAAATAAAATACTTAATTAAATCAAGACTAGTGAAATCTAAGTTTAATCTAATCAAATTCAAATTTTAAACCAACCAAATCAAAATTTGAAATTAATTCAAATAAATCCAAAACCAAAAAATCAAGAGAAAACAATTTAATCCATTTTAAATCAAAACAAATCATTTAATTAAATTTAAATCATCAAATAAAACCTTAATCAACTTAAAAAAATTAAAACACAATTAATCAACCCAAATCCTCAAATCAAATCACAAATAATCAAATTAATCCTAAGTTTAAATCACACAGCAAAAGAAAAATTAAAAACAAAGAAAAAAAAACGAACCTTAGCCCATTCGTAAGCCCAATAGGCCCAAAATTCCTTAAACCAGAAAATTATACAAAACCCAAAAATAATTCCGTTGAGACATCTCCGGTGATCCCCTCTTCTCCGGCGAGATCTCCGGCAGTCAATCTCGGATTTCTCGGTGCGCACTCCTCTCTGTCGTGATCTCCGAGCCTTCCTCTTCCGGGGGCGCCCTCGATCCAACGACGCTCAGCCTTTGCGAGGGGGATCGATAGCGTGGAGGAGCTCTGCCAGAGTTCAAAAGTCCCGTACCGCCGTCAAGCCAGGATGATCGAGAAGCCTCTCCCATCCAGCGAGTCAGAGCTTCCCCCTTTGTACCCAAAGCACGAGCGACCTTGCCCAAGCCACCGGAACCCCTTTTGCCTCCCAGAACACCTAGCCAGAGCGCCGCCAGAGTTGCCCCAGTCGCCGCAGTTGCTCCACCACGTTGGAGAGGACAGCCCACGGCAGGTAATGCCTCTCCCATTCTCTCTTTCTTATGCAGTAGGCCCGTAGAAGTTTAGACTCCTTTTAGGCCGCGACAGGGGGGGGGGGGGGGGGGTC
>JAMKQA010024845.1:0-11193 GCA_024699735.1 Posidonia australis
AAGGCATCACTTTCCGTCCCATAGTGATCCCGGTTATCCGAAGGCAACGTGGTCTCATCTTGGGTATTTATATTCTGAAGGAACACACCAGAAAATAGGTAGGAGCTTGCCTCTTTACTCTGTTTATCTTTAGTTTTGCACAGACCAATATGCTTTGATCCATCTGAATATACATGCTTATTTCATGATGTAACACTTGTGTTTAAATGACATTCTGATTGTCCACATGGTTCTTACCTTCATTATAATCTGCATATTTGCTTTTTTTTAGTTTTCCACACTGTTTCCATATCTAGAAATGCATGATTCATTTCTGTTTCCAGCTTTACTCTGTCCACTTGGCTGAATGCATAAAATCAGAATAAGCATGAACAAACAGAGATTTCATAATGCTTTCTTAATTTATGGTTGTTAAGACTCGTGATTTGCATTCTGTTACATCTCCAGTATTTTGTTTCAGTCTGGACTCTGGTTTGTTTCATGTGCTAGATAATATCATATATCTGATTTGCATGATTCTGTGGATGAGATTTATCTGCAATGAGTTTGTTTATAGCATTTGCATCAGTTTTTTAAGCATTAGTCGCAATGTCCACTGGCAGTTCCGGGTTGGGTTCTGGATCAAGAGCAGTCTGAACCAGAACTGCATGGGGCGCACCAATCTGGGATTTAGAATGGCGCCCAAATATTTCTAGCCTTGAGTCGGAGACCTATTTACCCTAGCTGTGCACTAAGTTGGCGAACCAATGTAGCGCACCATGTTGGCGCATACACTGGCGCACCAAGTAAGCGCCCAGCCGTTTCCAGACCGCGACTGTTGACCTTCCATCTTCCGACTGTTAGCTTTGCAAACGAATGTGCCCGAGAATATTCGAACCTCTTCGTCTGCGAGGCCCTCCATCTTCCATGAGTTACCCCTCTAATAGATCCCTATAAATAGAGGACCATTTGCCACCTTGAGAGACACCTTTTCCAGAGAGAGAAATCCTGAGCGATTCTATGCATTCAGCAGCTAGCCACCTTTTCCAGCTGCATTTGCTCGAGCTCCAAGGCATCACTTTCTGTCCCATAGTGATCCCGGTCATCCCAAGGCAACGTGGTCTCATCTTGGAAGCGCACCAAGCAAGCGCCCAGCCGTTTCCAGACCGCGACTGTTGACATTCCATCTTCCGGCTGTTAGCTTTGCAAACGGATGTGCCCGAGAATATTCGAGCCTCTTGGTCTGTGAGGCCCTCCATCTTCCATGAGTTACCCCTCTCATAGATCCCTATAAATAGAGGACCATTTGCCAACTTGAGAGACACCTTTTTCCGGAGAGAGAAATCCTGAGCGATTTTGTGCATTCAGCAGCTAGCCACCTTTTCCAGCCGCATTTGCTCGAGCTCCAAGGCATCACTTTCCGTCCCATAGTGATCCCAGTTATCCCAAGGCAACGTGTTCTCATCTTGGGTCTTTATATTCAGAAGGAACACACCAGAAAATAAGTAGAAGCTTGCCTCTTTACTCTTTCATCTTTAGTTTTGCACAGACCAATATGCTTTGATCCATCTGAATATACATGCATATTTCATGATGTAATACTTGTGTTTAAATGACATTCTGATTGTCCACATGCTTCTTACCTTCATTATATTTTGCATATTTACTTTTTTTTAGTTTTCCACACTATTTCCATATCTGGAAATGCATAATTCATTACAGTTTCCTGCTTTTCTCTGTTCACTTGCCTGAATGCATAAAATCTAAATAAGCCTGAACAAACAGAGATTTCATGATGCTTTCTTAATTTATGGTTGTTAAGACTCGTGATTTGCATTCTGTTACATCTCTTGTATTTTGTTTCAGTCTGGACTCCGGTTTGTTTCATGTGCTAGATAATATCATATATCTGATTTGCATGATTCTGTGGATGAGATTTATCTGCAATGAGTTTGTTTATAGCATTTGCATCTGTTTTTTAAGCATTAGTCGCATTGTCCACAGGCAATTCCGTGTTGGGTTCTGGATCAGCAGCAGTCTGAACTAGAACTGCCTGGGGCGCACCAATCTGGGATTTAGAATGGTGCCCAAATATTTCTAGCCTTGAGTCGGAGACCTATTTACCCTAGCTGTGCACTAAGTAGGCGCGCCAAGGTAGCGCACCATGTTGGCGCACACACTGGCGCACCAAGGAAGCGCCCAGCCGTTTCCAAACCGCGACTGTTGACCTTCCATCTTCCGGCTGTTAGCTTTTTAAGCGAATGTGCCCGAGAAAATTCGAGCCTCTTCGTCTGCGAGGCCATCCATCTTCCATGAGTTACCCCTCTAATAGATCCCTATAAGTAGAGTACCATTTGCCACCTTGAGAGACACCTTTTTCCTGAGAGAGAAACCCTGAGCGATTCTATGCATTCAGTAGCTAGCCACCTTTTCTTGCCGCATTTGCTCGAGCTCCAAGGCATCACTTTCCGTCCCATAGTGATCCCGGTTATCCCAAGGCAACGTGGTCTCACCTTGGGTCTTTATATTCAGAAGGAACACACCAGAAAAAAGGTAGGAGCTTGCCTCTTTACTCTGTTTATCTTTAGTTTTGCACAGACCAATACGCTTTGATCCATCTGAATATACATGCATATTTCGTGATGTAACACTTGTGCTTAAATGACATTCTGATTGTCCACATGCTTCTTACCTTCATTATAATCTGCATATTTGCTTTTTTTTAGTTTACCACACTGTTTCCATATCTTGAAATGCATGATTCATTACTGTTTCCTGCTATTCTCTGTCCACTTGGCTGAATGCATAAAATCTGAATAAGCATGAACAAACAGAGAATTCATGATGCTTTCTTAATTTATGGTTGTTAAAACTCGTGATTTGCATTCTGTTACATCGCCAGTATTTTGTTTCAGTTTGGATTTCGGTTTGTATCATGTGCTAGATAATATCATATATCAGATTTGCATGATTCTGTGGATGGGATTTATATGCAATGAGTTTGTTTATAGCATTTGCATCAGTTTTATAAGCATTATTGGCATTGTCCACTGGCAGTTCAGGGTTGGGTTCTGGATCAGCAGCAGTCTGAACCAGAATTGCCTGGGGCGCACCAATCTGGGATATAGAACGGTGCCCAAATATTTCTAGCCGTGAGTCGGAGACCAATTTACCCTAGCTGTGCACTAAGTTGGCGCACCAAGGTAGCGCACCATGTTGGCGCACATCACTGGCGCACCAAGTTGGCGCACATCACTGGCGCACCAAGCAAGCGCCCTACCGTTTCCTGACCGCGACTGTTGACCTTCCATCTTGCGGCTGTTAGCTTTGCAAACGAATGTGCCCGAGAATATTCGAGCCTCTTCGTCTGCGAGGCCCTCCATCTTCCATGAGTTACCCCTCACATACATCCCTATAAATAGAGGACCACTTTCCACCTTGAGAGACACCTTTTTCCTGAGAGAGAAATCCTGAGCGATTCAGTGCATTCAGCAGCTAGCCACCTTTTCCAGCTGCATTAGCTCGAGCTCCAAGGCATCACTTTCCGTCCCATAGTGATCCCGGTTATCCCAAGGCAACGTGGTCTCATCTTGGGTCTTTATATTCAGAAGGAACACACCAGAAAATAGGTAGGAGCTTGCCTCTTTACTCTGTTTTTCTTTAGTTTTGCACAGACCAATATGCTTTGATCCATCTGAATATACATGCATATTTCATGATGTAATACTTGTGTTTAAATGACATTCTGATTGTCCACATGCTTCTTACCTTCATTATAATCTGCATATTTGCTTTTTTTTAGTTTTCCACACTGTTTCCATATCTAGAAATGCATGATTCATTACTGTTTCCTGCTTTTCTCTGTCCACTTGCCTGAATGCATAAAATCTGAATAAGCATGAACAAACAGAGATTTCATGATGCTTTCTTAATTTATGGTTGTCAAGACTCGTGATTTGCATTCTGTTACATCTCCAGTACTTTGTTTCAGTCCGGATTCTGGTTTGTATCATGTGCTAGATAATATCATATATCTGATTTGCATGATTCTGTGGATGAGATTTATCTACAATGAGTTTGTTTATAGCATTTGCATCAGTTTTTTAAGCATTAGTCGCATTGTCCACTGGCAGTTCCGTGTTGGGTTCTGGATCAGCAGTAGTCTGAACCAGAACAGCCTGGGGCGCACCAATCTGGGATTTAGAATGGTGCCCAAATATTTCTAGCATTTAGTCGGAGACCTATTTACCCTAGTTGTGCACAAAGTTGGCGCACCAAAGTAGTGCACCATGACGGCGCACATCACTGGCGCACCAAGCAAGCGCCCAGCCGTTTCCAGACAGCGTCTGTTGACCTTCCATCTTTCGGCTGTTAGCTTTGCAAACGAATGTGCCCGAGAATATTCGAGCCTCTTCGTCTGCGAGGCCCTCCATCTTCCATGAGTTACCTCTCTAATAGATCCCTATAAATAGAGGAGCATTTGCCACCTTGAGAGACACCTTTTTCCTGAGAGAGAAATCCTGAGCGATTCTAAGCATTCAGCAGCTAGCCACATTTGCTCGAGCTCCAAGGCATCACTTTCCGTCCAATAGTGATCCCGGTTAACCCAAGGCAACGTGGTCTCCTCTTGGGTCTTTATATTCTGAAGGAACACACCAGAAAATAGGTAGGAGCTTGCCACTTTACTCTGTTTATATTTAGTTTTGCACAGACCAATATGCTTTGATCCATCTGAATATATATGCATATTTCATGATGTAACACTTGTGTTTAAATGACATTCTGATTGTCCACATGCTTCTTACCGTCATTATAATCTGCATATTTGCTTTTTTTTAGTTTTCCACACTATTTCCTTATCTAGAAATGCATGATTCATTACTGTTTCCTGCTTTTCTCTGTCCACTTGGCTGAATGCATAAAATCAGAATAAGCATGAACAAACAGAGATTTCATGATGCTTTCTTAATTTATGGTTGTTAAGACTCATGATTTGCATTCTGTTACATCTGCAGTATTTTGTTTCAGTCTGGATTTCGGTTTGTATCATGCGCGAGATAATATCATATATCTAATTTGCATGATTCTGTGGTTGGGATTTATCTGCAATAAGTTTGTTTATAGCATCTGCATCTGTTTTTTAAGCATTAGTCGCATTGTCCACTGGCAGTTCCGGGTTGGGTTCTGAATCAGCAGCAGTCTGAACCCGAACTGCTTGGGGTTCACCAATATGGGATTTAGAACGGTGCCCTAATATTTCTAGCCTTGAGTCGGAGACCTATTTACCCTAGCTTTGCACTAAGTTGGCGCACGAAGGTAGCGCACCATGTTGGCGTACACACTGGCGCACCAAGGAAGCGCCCAGCCGTTTCCAGACCACAACTGTTGACATTCCATCTTCCGGCTGTTAGCTTTGCAAACGAATGTGCCCGATAATATTCGAGCCTCTTCGTCTGCGAGGTCCTCCATCTTCCATGTGTTACCTCTCTAATAGATACCTATAAATAGAGGACCATTCACCACCTTGAGAGACACCTTTTTCCAAAGAGAGAAATCCAGAGCGATTCTATGCATTCAGCAGCTAGCCACCTTTTCCAGCCGCATTTGCTCGAGCTCCAAGGCATCACTTTCCGTCCCATAGTGATCCCGGTTATCCGAAGGCAACGTGGTCTCATCTTGGGTATTTATATTCTGAAGGAACACACCAGAAAATAGGTAGGAGCTTGCCTCTTTACTCTGTTTATCATTAGTTTTGCACAGACCAATATGCTTTGATCCATCTGAATATACATGCTTATTTCATGATGTAACACTTGTGTTTAAATGACATTCTGATTGTCCACATGGTTCTTACCTTCATTATAATCTGCATATTTGCTTTTTTTTAGTTTTCCACACTTTTTCCATATCTAGAAATGCATGATTCATTTCTGTTTCCAGCTTTTCTCTGTCCACTTGGCTGAATGCATAAAATCAGAATAAGCATGAACAAACAGAGATTTCATGATGCTTTCTTAAATTGTGGTTGTTAAGACTCGTGATTTGCATTCTGTTACATCTCCAGTATATTGTTTCAGTCCGGATTCCTATTTGTATCATGTGCTAGATAATATCATATATCTGATTTGCATGATTCTGTGGATGAGATTTATCTGCAATGAGTTTGTTTATAGCATTTGCATCTGTTTTTTAAGCATTAGTCGCATTGTCCACTAGCTGTTCCGGGTTGGGTTCTGAATCAGCAGCAGTCTGAACCAGAACTGCCTGGGGCGCACCAATCTGCAATTTAGAACGATGCCTTAATATTTCTAGCCCTGAGTCGGAGACCTATTTACCCTAGCTGTGCACTAAGTTGGCGCACCAAGGTAGTGCACCATGTTGGCGCACACACTGGCGCACCAAGCAAGCGCCCAGCCGTTTCCAGACCGCGACTCTTGACCTTCCTTCTTCCGACTGTTAGCTTTGCAAACGAATGTGCTCGAGAATATTCGAGCATTTTCGTCTACGAGGCCCTCCATCTTCCATGAGTTACCCCTCTCATAGATCCCTAAAAAATAGAGGACCATTTGCCACCTTGAGAGACACCTTTTTCCTGAGAGAGAAATCCTGAGTGATTCTGTGCATTCAGCAGCTAGCCACCTTTTCCAGCCGCATTTGCTCGAGCTCCAAGGCATCACTTTCCGTCCCATAGTGATCCCGGTTATCCCGAGGCAACGTGGTCTCATCTTGGGTCTTTATATTCAGAAGGAACACACCAGAAAATAGGTTGGTGCTTGCATCTTTACTCTGTTTATCTTTAGTTTTGCACAGACCAATATGCTTTGATCCATCTGAATATACATGCATATTTCATGATGTAATACATGTGTTTAAATGACATTCTGATTGTCCACTTGCTTCTTACCTTCATTATAATCTGCGTATTTGCTTTTTTTTAGTTTTCCACACTGTTTCCATATCTAGAAATGCATGATTCATTACTGTTTCCTGCTTTTCTCTGTCCACTTGGATGAATGCATAAAATCTGAATAAGCATGAACAAACAGAGATTTCATGATGCTTTCTTAATTTATGGTTGTTAAGACTCGTGATTTGCATTCTGTTACATCTCCAGTATTTTTTTTCAGTCCGGATTCCGGTTTGTATCATGTGCTAGATAATATCATATATATGATTTGCATGATTCTGTGGATGAGATTTATCTGCAATGAGTTTGTTTATAACATTTGCATCAGTTTTTTAAGCAATAGTCGCATTGTCCACTGGCAGTTCCGGGTTGGGTTCTGGATCAGCAGCAGTCTGAACCAGAACTGCCTGGGGCGCACCAATCAAGGATTTAGAATGGCGCCCAAATATTTCTAGCCTTGAGTCGGAGACCTATTTACCCTAGCTGTGCACTAAGTTGGCGCACCAAGGTAGCGCACCATGTTGGCGCACACACTGGCGCCCCAAGCAAGCGCGCAGCCGTTTCCAGACCGCGACTGTTGACCTTCCATCTTTCGACTGTTAGCTTCGCAAACGAATGTGCCCTAGAATATTCAAACCACTTCGTCAGCGAGGCCCTCCATCTTCCATTAGTTACCCCACTAATAGATCCCTATAAATAGAGGACCATTTGCCACCTTGAGAGACACCTTTTTCCTGAGAGAGAAATCCTGAGCTATTCTATGCATTCAACAGCTAGCCACCATTTCCAGCTGCGTTTGCTCGAGCTCCAAGGCTTCACTTTCCGTCCCACAGTGATCTTGGTTATCCCAAGCCAACGTGGTCTCATCTAGGGTCTTTATATTCAGAAGGTGCACACCAGAAAATAGGTAGGAGCTTACCTCTTTACTCTGTTTATCTTTAGTTTTGCACAGACCAATATGCTTTGATCCATCTGAATATACATGCATATTTCATGATGTAACACTTGTGTTTAAATGACATTCTGATTGTCCACCGGCTACTTATCTTCATTATAATCTGCATATTTGCTTTTTTTTAGTTTTCCACACTGTTTCCATATCTAGAAATGCATGATTCATTTCTGTTTCCTGCTTTTCTCTGTCCACTTGGCTGAATGCATAATATCTGAATAAGCATGAACAAACAGAGATTTCATGATGCTTTCTTAATTTATGGTTGTTAAGACTCGTGATTTGCATTCTGTTACATCTCCAGTATTTTGTTTCTATCTGGATTTCGATTTGTATCATGTGCTAGATAATATCATATATCTGATACAGTGGTTGGTATTTATCTACAATGAGTTTGTATATAGCATCTGCATCTGTTTTTTAAGCATTAGTCGCATTGTCCTCTGGCAGTTCCGGGTTGGGTTCAGGATCAGTAGCAGTCCGAACCAGAACAGCCTGGGGCAGACCAATCGGGGATTTAGAACGGTGCCCAAATATTTCTAGCCTTGAGTCGGAGACCTACTTACCCTAGTTGTGCACTAAGTTGGCGCACTATGTTGGCGCACACACTGGCGCACCAAGCAAGCGCCCAGCCGTTTCCAGACCGCGACTCTTGACCTTCCTTCTTCCGACTGTTAGCTTTGCAAATGAATGTGCTTGAGAATATTCGAGCCTTTTCGTCTACGAGGCCCTCCATCTTCCATGAGTTACCCCTCTCATAGATCCCTAAAAAATAGAGGACCATTTTCCACCTTGAGAGACACCTTTTTCCTGAGAGAGAAATCCTGAGCGATTCTGTGCATTCAGCAGCTAGCCACCTTTTCCAGCCGCATTTGCTCGAGCTCCAAGGCATCACTTTCCGTCCCATAGTGATCCCGGTTATCCGAAGGCAACGTGGTCTCATCTTGGGTCTTTATATTCTGAAGGAACACACCAGAAAATAGGTAGGAGCTTGCCTCTTTACTCTGTTTATCTTTAGTTTTGCACAGACCAATATGCTTTGATCCATATGAATATACATGCTTATTTCATGATGTAACACTTGTGTTTAAATGACATTCTGATTGTCCACATGGTTCTTACCTTCATTATAATCTGCATATTTGTTTTTTTTTAGTTTTCCACACTGTTTCCATATCTAGAAATGCATGATTCATTTCTGTTTCCAGCTTTTCTCTGTCCACTTGGCTGAATGCATAAAATCTGAATAAGCATGAACAAACAGAGATTTCATGGTGCTTTCTAAATTTATGGTTGTTAAAACGCGTGATTTGCAATCTCTTACATCTCCTGTATTTTGTTACAGTCTGGATTTCGGTTTGTATCATGGGCTAGATAATATCATATATCTGATTTGCATGATTCTGTGGATGGGATTTATCTGCAATGAGTTTGTTTATAGCGTTTGCATCTGTTTTTTAAGCATTAGTCGCATTGTCCACTGGCAGTTCCGGGTTGTGTTCTGGATCAACAGCAGTCTGAACCAGAACTGCCTGGGGCGCACCAATCTGGGATTTAGAACGGTGCCCAAATATTTCTAGCCTTGAGTCGGAGACCTATTTACCCTAGCTGTGCACTATGTTGGCGCACCAAGGTAGCGCACCTTGTGGGCCCACATCACTGGCACACCAAGCTAGCGCCCTGTCTTTTCCAGACCGCGACTGTTGACCTTCTATCTTCCGGCAGTTAGCTTTGCGAACGAATGTTCCCGAGAATATTCGAGCCTCTTCGTCTGCGAGGCCCTCCATCTTCCATGAGTTACCCCTCACATACATCCCTATAAATAGAGGACCACTTTCCACCTTGAGAGACACCTTTTTCCTGAGAGAGAAATCCTGAGCGATTCAGTGCATTCAGCAGCTAGCCACCTTTTCCAGCCGCATTAGCTCGACCTCCAAGGCATCACTTTCCGTCCCATAGTGATTCCGGTTATCCCAAGGCAACGTGGTCTCATCTTGGGTCTTTATATTCAGAAGGAACACACCAGAAAATAGGTAGGAGCTTGCCTCTTTACTCTGTTTTTGTTTAGTTTTGCACAGACCAATATGCTTTGATACATCTGAATATACATGCATATTTCATGATGTAATACTTGTGTTTAAATGACATTCTGATTGTCCACATGCTTCTTACCTTCATTATAATCTGCATATTTGCTTTTTTTTAGTTTTGCACACTGTTTCCTTATCTAGAAATGCATGATTCATTAATGTTTCCTGCTTTTCTCTGTCCACTTGCCTGAATGCATAAAATCTGAATAAGCAAGAACAAACAGAGATTTCATGATGCTTTCTAAATTTATGGTTGTCAAGACTCGTGATTTGCATTCTGTTACATCTCCAGTACATTGTTTCAGTCCGGATTCCGGTTTGTATCATGTGCTAGATAATATCATATATCTGAGTTGCATGATTCTATGGATGAGATTTATCTACAATCAGTTTGTTTATAGCATTTGCATCAGTTTTTTAAGCATTAGTCGCATTGTCCACTGGCAGTTCCGGGTTGGATTCAGGATCAGCAGCAGTCTGAACCAGAACTGCCTGGGGCGCACCAATCTGGGATTTAGAACGGCGCCCAAATATTTCTAGCCTTGAGTCGGAGACCTATTTACCCTAGCTGTGCACTAAGTTGGCGCACCAAGGTAGTGCACCATGATGGCGCACATCACTGGCGCACCAAGCAAGCGCCCAGCCATTTCCAGACCGCGACTGTTGGCCTTCCATCTTCCGGCTGTTAGCTATGCAAACGAATGTGTCCGAGAATATTCGAGCCTCTTCGTCTGTGAGGCCCTCCATCTTCCATGAGTTACCCCTCTAATAGGTCCCTATAAATAGAGGAGCATTTGCCACCTTGAGAGACACCTTTTTCCTGAGAGAGAACTCCTGAGCGATTCTGAGCATTCAGCAGCTTGCCACCTTTTCCAGCCACATTTGCTCGAGCTCCAAGGCATCACTTTCCTTCCCATAGTGATCCCAGTTATCCCAAGGCAACGTGGTCTCAACTTGGGTCTTTATATTCAGAAGGAACACACCAGAAAATAGGTAGGAGCTTGCCTCTTTACTCTGTTTATCTTTAGTTTTGCACAGACCAATATGCTTTGATCCATCTGAATATACATGCATATTTCATGATGTAATACTTGTGTTTAAATGACATTCTGATAGTCCACATGCTTCTTAACGTCATTATAATCTGCATATTTGCTTTTTTTTAGTTTTCCACACTGTTTCCATATCTAGAAATGCATGATTCATTACTGTTTCCTGCTTTTCTCTGTCCACTTGCCTGAATGCATAAAATCTGAATAAGCATG
>JAMKQA010024849.1:0-10965 GCA_024699735.1 Posidonia australis
TAAGAAATAAGGCTAGACTAGTTGCCCAAGGATATAATCAAGAAGAAGGCATCGATTTCGATGAAACTTATGCCCCTGTAGCTAGATTAGAATCAATTAGAATGTTATTAGCTTATGCTAGTCACTTAGGGTTTAAACTTAGTGTCTTTGTGTTGAATGTTTGTATGCTAAATCTTAAGTACTTTCAGATTGCATAACAAATTACCAAGAATTAATTAAAACCGGAAAATTTCTATTCACACCCCCCTCTAGAGAAGCTTTACTATCCAACAGGAACATCTAGACTCTGACTGGTAGTCTAGAAAAGATGGAAAATTGACGCCCTGAATCCGTCCATTTGGATAGGAATTCATAGGAGAGAAGGGTGGCACCTGGATTCGTCCGAATGGACCGAACCTTGGATGGGAACATCCAGACTCTGACGGGTAGTCTGGAAAAGATGGAAAAGAGAGGCGTTGAATCCGTCCATCCGGATAGGAATTCGAAGTGGAGAGGGGTGGCCCCATGATTCGTCCAAAAGGACAGAACATTGGATGGCAACTTCTAGACTCCGTATGGTAGTCTAGAAAGATGAAAAGTGGAAGCCTTGAATCTGTTCATCTGGATAGGAATTCAAAGGTGAGAGGTGGCACCGAGGTTCTTCCGAATGGATCAAACCAAAGATGGAAAAGGGAGGCCATGAATCAATCCGTTCGAATAGGAATACAAAGGCAAGAGGGGTGGCACAAGGATTCGTCTGAACGGACCAAACATTGGACGGGAACATCTACACTCAGTCAGGTAGTCTACAAAGATGAAAAGGGGAAGCCTTGAATCCATCCGTCCGGATAGGAATTCTAAGGCAAGAGGTGGCACCAAGGTTCGTCCGAACGGATCGGTCCACAGATGGGAACATCTGGACTCCGTTCGGTAGTCTTCAATGTTGAAAAGGGGAAGCCATGTATCCGTCCATCCGGATAGGAATTCGAAGGCGAGAGGTGGCACTAAAATTCGTCCGAACGGATCGCACCAAGGATGGGAACATCTAGACTCTGTCCAGTAGTCTAGAATGATGAAAAGGGGAAGCCTTGAATCCGTCTGTCCATCCATATTGGAATTCAAAGGCGAGTGGTGGTACTGAGGTTCGTCTGAATGGATCAAATATGCGATGGGAACATCTAGACTCCACCTGGTAGTCTAGAAAGATGAAAAGGGGAAGCCTAGAATCCATTCATCCAGATAGGAATTCCAAAGGGAGAGGTGGCACTGAGGTTTGTCCGAACGAATCGAATCAGGGATGAGAACATCTAGACTCCGTACGGTAATCTAGAAAGACGAAAAGGGGAAGCCTTGAATCCGTCCGTTCGGATACGAATTGAAAGGCGAGCAGTGGCACCGAGGTTCATCCGAATGGATCAAACCATGGATGGGAACATCTAGACTCCGTCTGGTAGTCTTGAATGATGAAAAAAGGAAGCCTTGACTCCGTTCGTTTGGATAGGAATTTGTAGGAGAGAGGGGTAGCACCGGGATTCGTCCGAATAGACCGAACCATGGATGGGAACATCCTGACACCGAACGGTAGTCTGGAAAAGACAGAAAAGGGTGGCCTTGAATCCGTCCATCTGGATAGAAATTCGAAGACAAGAGGGTGGCACAAGGATTCGTCCGAAATGATCGAACCTTGGATGGCAACATCTAGGTACTAACTAGTAGTCTAGAAAAGATTGAAACGGGAGGCCTTGAATCCGTCCATCCAAAATGGAATTGGATGGTAGGAGGGGTGGCAACAAGATGCATCCGAATAGATCTAACCTTGGACGGGAACATCCAGACCCTGACGGGTTGTCTGGAAAAGATGGAAAAGGGAAGCCTTGAATTCATTTGTCCGAATAGGAATTCGAAGGCGAGAGGGGTGGCCCCGAGATTCGTCCGAAAGGACAAAACCTGGATTGGGACATCTAGACACCATCTTGTAGTCTAGAAAGATGAAATGCAGAACCCTTGAATCTATCCATTTAGATAGGAATTCAAAGGCAAGAGATGGTACCGAGGTTCGTCCGAATGGATCAAATCTGGGATGGGAACTTCGAGACTCCGTTTGGTAGTCTAGAATGATGAAAAGGGGAACCCTTGAATCCGTCCGTCTGGATTGGAAATCAAAGGCGTGAGAAGGCGCAGAGGTTCATCTGACCAAAACAAACCAGGGATGGGAACATCTAGACTCCATACGGTAGTCTAGAATGATGAAAAAGGGGAACCCTTGAATCCATCCATCTAGATAGGAATTCAAAGGCGAGAGGGGGCACCATGGTTCGTCCGAATGGATCAAACAAAGGATGGGAAAATCTTGACTCTGTCCGGTAGTCTAAAAGGATGAAAAGGGGAAGCCTTGAATCCGTCCGTCAGATAGGAATTCAAAGGCGAGATGTGGCACTGAGGTTCGTCCGTATGGAACAAACCAGAGATGGGAACATCAAGACTCAGTTCGGTAGTCTTGAAAGATGAAAAGGGGAAGCCTTTAATCCGTCCGTTCAGATAGGAATTCGAAGGTGAAAGGGGGGCACCAGGATGCGTTTGAACATATCGAACCTTGGATGGGAAACATCTAGACATCGACGGGTAGTCTAGAAAAGATGCAAAAGGGAGGCCTTGAATCCATCCAATTGGATAGGAATTCGTAGGCGAGAGGGCTGGCACAAGGATTCATCCGAATGGACTGAACCTTGGATGGGAACATTGAGACACCGACCGGTCGTCTGGAAAAGATGGAAAAGGGTGGCCTTGAATCCATCCGTTCGGATAGGTATATGAAGGCGAGTGAGGTGGCACGAGGATTCGTCTGAACAGACCGAACCTTGGAAGGGAACATCTAGACTCAGTCTGGTAGTCTAGAAAGATGAAAAGGGGAAGCCTTGAATCCGTCCGTTCAGATAGGAATTCGAAGGCAAGATAGGTGGCACCAGGATTCGTCCGAACGGACTGAACATTGGATGGGAACATCTAGACTCCGTCTAGTAGTCTAGAAAGATGAAAAGGGGAAGCCTTGACTCTGTCCATCCGTATAGGAATTCAAAGGCACGATGTGGCACTAAGGTTCATCTGAACGGATCAAACAACGGATGGGTACATCATGAATCCGTCCGATATTCTTGAAAGATGAAAAGGGGAAGCCATGAATCCGTCCGTCTGGATAGGAATTCGAAGGCGAGTGGTGGCACCGAGGTTCGTCCGAACGGATCGAACCATGGATGGGAACATCTAGACTCCATTCGGTAGTCTAGAATGATGAAAAGGGGAAGCCTCGAAATTGTCCATCTGGATTGGAATTCGAAGGCGAGAGAGCTGGCACCAGGATGCGTTCGAACTTATCGGACCATGGATGGGAACATCTTGACTCCGATTGGTAGTCTTGAAAAGATGGAAAAGGGAAGCCTTGAATCCATCCATTTGGATAGGAAATCGTAGACGAGAGAGGTGGCACAAGGATTCGTCCGAAGGGAACGAACCTTGGATTGGAACATCTAGACTCCGATGGGTAGTCTGGAAATGATGGAAAAGGGAGGCCTGGAATCTGTCCGTCCGGATAGGAATTTGAAGGCGAGAGGGGTGGCACTAGGATTTGTCCGAACGGACCGAGCCATAGATGGGAACATCTAGACACCGACTGGTTGTCTAAAATGATGAAAAAGGGAAGCCTTGAATCCGTCCTTCCGGATGGGAAATCAAATGCGAGAGGTTGCACCAAGGTTCATTCGAACGGATCGAATCTGGGATGGGAACATCTAGACTCTGTACAGTAGTGTAGAAAGATGAAAAAGGGAAGCCTTGAATCCTTCCGTCTCGTTAGGAATTTAAAGGCAAGAGTTGGCTCCAAGGTTCTTCCAAACGGATCGAACCATTGATGGGAAAATCTAAACTTTGTACGATATTATAGAAAGATGAAAAGGGGAAGCCTTGAATCCGTCCGTCCGGTAAGGAATTCAAAGGCGAGAGGTGGCACAGAGTTTTGTTCGAACGAATCGAACTAGGGATGGGAACATTTAGACTATGTTCGGTAATCTAAAAAGATGAAAAGGGGATGCCATGAATCCATCCATCAGGATAAGATTTCAAAGGCGAGAGGTGGCACCGAGCTTTGTTCGAACGGATCGAACCAGGGATGGGAACATCTACACATTGTCCTGTGGTCTAGAAAGTTGAAAAGGGGAAGCCATGAATCGTTCCGTCTAGATAGGAATTCAATGGCAAGATGAGGCATCGAGGTTAGTCTGAACGGATCGAACAAGGGATGAGAACATCTAGACTCCTTACAGTAGTCTAGAAAGATGAAAAGGAGAAGCCTTGAATCTGTCTGTCTAGATAGGAATTCAAAGGTGAGAGGTGGCACTGAGGTTCGTCCAAACGGATCGAACCAGGGACGGGAACATCTACACTCCGTCCGGTAGTCTAGAAAGATGAAAAGGGGAAGCCTTGAATCCATCTGTCCGGATAGGAATTCAAAGGTGAGAGGTGGAACCGAGGTTCGTCCAAATGGATTGAACCAGCGATGGGAACATCTGGACTCCGTACGGTTGTCTAGAAGGTTGAAAAATGGAAGCCTTGAATCTGTACATTCGGATAGGAATACGTAGGTGAGAGGTGGCACCGATGTTCGTCCGAACGGATCGAACCAGGGATGGGAACTTCTAGCCTCCGTCTGGTAGTCCAGAAATATGAAAAGGGGAAGCCTTTAATCCGTCCGTCCAGATAGGAATTCAAAGGCGAGAGGAGGCACCGAGGTTCGTCCAAATGGATCGAACCTCGGATGGGAACATCTAGACTCTGTGCTGTTGTCTAGAAGGTTGAGAAAAGGAAGGCTTCAATCCATCCATTCGGATAGGAATTCGTAGGCGAGAGGTGGCACCGAGGTTCGTCCGAATGGATCGAAAAATGAATGGGAACAACTAGACTACTTCCGGTAGTCTAGAATGATGAAAAGGGGAAGCCTTGAATCCGTCCGTTCAGATAGGAATTCGTAGGCGAGAGGGGTGGCACTAGGATTTGTCTAAATGGAGCGAAACTTGAATGGGAACATCCAGAATCTGACCGGTCATCTGGAAATGATGGAAAAGGGAGGCCTTCAATCCGTCCATCCTGATAGGAATTCGAAGGCGTGAGGTGGCACCGTGGTTCATCTGAATGGAGAGAACCACAGATGGGAACATCTAGACTCCGTCTGGTAGTCTAGAATGATGAAAACGGGAAGCCTTGAATCTGTTTGTTCGGATGGGAATTCATAGGTGAGAGGATGGCACCAGGATTCGTCTGAACGGAATGAACATTGGAAGGGAACATCTAGACTCCGACAGGTAGTCTGCGAAACACTGAAAGGGGTGGCCATGAATCCGTCCGTCTGTATGGGAATTTGAAGGTGAGAGGGGTGGTACCCGGGAATCGTCCGAACAGACCGAACCTAGGATGGGAACATCTAGACTTTGACTAGTAGTTTGGAAAAGATTGAAAAGGGAGGCCTTGAATCCGTTAATTTGGATAGGAATTCAAAGGCGAGAGGCGTGGCAGCAGGATTCGTCCGAATAGAACGAACCTTCGAAGTGAACATCGAGACTCTGATAGGTTGTCTAGAAAACATGGAAAAAGGAGGCCTTGACTCCATCCGTTCGGATAGGAATACTAAGGCGAGAGGGGTGGCCCCAGGATTCGTCTAAACGAACCGAACCTTGGATGGGAACATCTAGACTCAGTTCGGTAGTCTTGAAAGATGAAAAGGGGAAGCCTTGAATCCATCCGTCCGGATAGGAATTCAAAGACAAGAGGTGGCACCGAGGATCGTTTGAACAGATCGATTCACAGATGGGAACATCTGGACTCCGTCCATTAGTCTTCAATGATGAAAAGGGGAAGCCTTGAATCCGTCTGTTCGGATAACAATTCAAAGACGAGAGGTGGCAATGAGGTTCATCCGAACGGATCGCACCCTAGATGGGAACATCTAGACTCCATCCGGTAGTTTGGAAAGCTGAAAACGAGAAGCCTTGAATCCATTCGTCCATCCAGATAGGAATTCTAAGGCAACGGGTGGCACCGATGTTCGTCCGAATGGATCAAACCTGGGATGGGAACATCTAGACTCCGTCCAGTAGTCTAGAAAGATGAAAAGGGGAAGCCTAGAGCCTGTCTGTCCAGATTGGAATTCCAAGGAGAGAGGTGGCACCGAGGTTTGTCAGAATGGATCGAACACGGGATGAGAACATCTCGACTCCGTACGGTAATCTAGAAAGACGAAAAGGGGAAGCCTTGAATCTGTCCGTCTAGATAGGAATTGAAAGGCGAGCAGTGGCACCGAGGTTCATCCGAATGGATAAAACGACATATGGGAACCAATAGACTCCGTCTGGCAGTCTTGAATGATAAAAAGGGGAAGCCTTGAATCCGTCCGTTCGGATAGGAATTCATAGGCGAGTGGGATACCACAGGGATTCGTCTAAATAGACCGAACTATGGGTGGGAACATCTTCACTCCGACTGGTAGTATGGAAAAGACGGAAAAGGATGGCCTTGTATCTGTCCGTTCGGATAGAAATACAAAGGCAAGAGGGTGGCACAAGGATTCGTTCGAAATGACCGAACCTTGGATGGGAACATCTAGACACTGACTGGTAGTCTAGAAAAGATTTAAACCGGATGGCTTGAATCCTTCCACTCGGATTGGAATTCGAAGGCGGGAGGGGTGGCAATAGGATGCATCCGAACAGATCTAACCATGGATGGGAACATCCAAACTCTGACGGGTTGTCTGGAAAAGATGGAAAAGGGAGGCCATGAATCCGTTCGTCCGGATAGGAATTCGATGGTGAGAGGGGTGGCCCCAGGATTCGTCCGAAAGGACAGAACCATGGATGGGAACATCTAGACACCGTCTGGTAGTCTAGAAAGATGAAAAAGGGAAGCCTTGAATCTATCCGTCTGGATAGGAATTCAAAGGTGAGAGGTGGCAACGTGGTTTGTCCGAACGGATCAAACCTAGGATGGGAACTTTGAGACTCCGTTTGGTAGTCTAGAATGGTTAAATGAGGAAGCCTTGAATCCATCCGTTTGGATAGGAATTCAAAGGCGAGAAGTGTCACCGAGGTTTGTCTGAATGGATCAAACCTAGAATGGGAACATCTAGACTCTGTACGGTAGTCTAGAATGATGAAAAGGGGAAGCCTTGAATCCGTCCATTCGGATTGGAATTCAAAGGCGTCAGGTGGCACGAAGGTTCGTCCCAATGGATCGAACTAGAGATGGGAACATCTAGACTCCGTCCAGTAGTCGAGAAAGATGTAACGGGGAAGCCATGAATCCTTTCATCTAGATAGGAATTCGATGGCGAGCGGGGTGGCTCCAGGATGCGTCCAAATAGATCGAACCATGGAAGGGAACATCAAGACACCGACTGGTAGTCTAGAATTAATTGAAAAGGGAGGCCTTGAATCCGTCCATTCCGATAGGATTTCGTAGGCTAGAGGGGTGTCACAAGGATACGTCCAAATGAATCGAACCATGGATGGATCTACCGGACATTGACCGGTAGTCTGGAAAAAATGGAAAAGGGAGGCCATGAAATCGTCCGATTGGATAAGAATTCGAAGGCGAGAGGGGTGGCACCAGGATTTGTCCAAATGGACCGAACTTGGGATGGGATCATATTGACTTCGTAAGGTTGTCTAGATAGATGAAAAGGGGAAGCCATGAATCCATCCGTCCAGATTGGAATTCAAAGGCTAGAGGTGGCACCGTGGTTCGTTTGAATGGATCAAACCAGAGATGGGAACATTTGGACTCCGTCCGGTAGTCTAGAATGACAAAAAGGGAAAGCCTTCAATCTGTCCGTTTGGATAGGAATTCGTTGGCGAGTGGGGTGGCACTAGGATTCGTTCGAATGGACCGAACCTTGAATGGGTACATCCAGACACCGATCGGTAGTCTGGAAACGATGGAAAAGGGAGGCCTTGAATCCGTCTATCAGAATAGGAATTCGAAGGTGAGAGGTGTGGCACCACGATTCGTCCAAACTAACCGAACCTTGGATGGGAACATCTAGACTCTGTCTGGTAGTCTAGAAAGATGAAAAGGCGAAGCTATGATTCCATTCGTAAGGATAGGAATTCAAAGGTGAGAGTTTGTACCAAGGTTCGTTTGAACGGATCAAACCAGGGATGGGAACATCAAGATTCAGTACGGTAGTCTAGAAAGATGAAAAGGAGAAGCCTTGAATTTGTCCATCTGTATCCGAATTCCAAGGCAAGAGGTGGCTCAGAGGTTAGTTCGAACGGATTGAACCAAGGATGGGAACATCTTGACTCCATCTGGTTGTCTAGAAAGATGAAAAGCGAAAGCCTTGAATCCGTCCGTTCCTATAGCAATTCAAAGGCGTGAGGTGGCACTGAGGTTCGTCTGAATGGATCGAACCAGTGATGGGAACATCTAGACTCCATCGTGTAGTCGAGAAAGATGTAATGGGGAAGCCTTGAATCCATCCGTCCATATAGGAATTCAAAGGTGAGAGAGGTGGCACTGAGGTTCGTCCGAACGGATTAAACCCGGGATGAGAACATCTAGACTCCGTACGGTAATCTAGAAAGACGAAAAGGGGAAGCCTTGAATCTGTCCGTCTGGATAGGAATTGAAAGGTGAGCAGTGGCACTGAGGTTCATCCGAATGGATCAAATGACATATGGGAACCTCTAGACTCCGTCTAGTAGTCTTGAATGATAAAAAGGGGAAGCCTTGAATCTGTCCATTCGGATAGGAATTCGTAGACGAGAGGTGTACCACCGGGATTCGTCTGAATAGACAGAACAATGGATGGGAACATCTTCACTCCGATCGGTAGTCTGGAAAGGACAGAAAAGGGTGGCCTTCAATCCGTCTGTCCGAATAGAAATACGAAGGCAAGTGGGTGGCACAAGGATTCGTCTGAAATGACCAAACCTTTGATGTTAACATCTAGACACTGACTGGTAGTCTAGAAAAGAATGAAACGGGATGCATTGAATCCTTCCACCCAGATTGGTATTCGAAGGTGGGAGGGGTGGCAACAGGATGCATCCGAACAGATCTAACCTTCGATGGGAACATCCAAACTCTGACTGGTTGTCTAGAAAAGATGGAAAAGGGAGGCCTTGAATCTGTTCGTCTGGATAGGATTTCGAAGGCGAGACGGGTGGCCCCAGGATTCGTCCGGAAGAACAGAACCATGGATGGGAACATCTAGACACCGTCTGGTAGTCTAGAAAGATGAAAAGGGGAAGCCTTGAATCTGTCCGTTTGGGTAGGAATTCAAAGGCGAGAGGTGGCAACGTGGTTCGTCCGAACGGATCAAACCTAGGATGGGAACTTCGTGACTCCGTCTAGTAGTCTAGAATGATGGAAAGGGGAAGCCTTGAATCCATCTGTCCGGATAGGAATTCAAAGGCGAGAAGTGGCACCGAGGTTCGTCTGAATGGATCAAACCAAGGATGGGAACATCTAGACTCTGTACGGTAGTCTAGAATGATGAAAAGGGGAAGCCTTGAATCCATCCATTCGGATAGGAATTCAAACGTGTGAGGTGGCACGAAGGTTCGTCCGAATGGATCGAACTAGAGATGGGAACATCTAGACTCCGTCTAGTAGTCGAGAAAGATCTAACCGCGAAGCCTTGAATCCGTCCGTCCAAATAAGAATTCGAAGGTGAGAGGGGTGGCTCCAGGATACGTCCAAATAGATCGAACCTTGGAAGGGAACATCAAGACACCGACCGGTAGTCTTGAAAAAATTGAAAAGGGAGGCCTTGAATCCGTCCATTCCGATAGGATTTCGTAGGCTAGAGGGGTGTCACAGGGATACGTCCAAATGGACCGAACCATGGATGGATCTACCAGACTTTGACAGGTAGTCTGGAAAAGAAGGAAAAGGGAGGCCATGAAATCGTCCGATCGGAAAAGAATTCGAAGCAAGAGGGGTGGCACCAGGATTTGTCCGAACGGACCGAACTTGGGATGGGAACATATAGACTCCGTACGGTTGTCTAGATAGATGAAACGGGGAAGCCATGAATCCATCCGTCTAGACAGGAATTCAAAGGCGAGAGGTGGCACCGAGGTTCGTCCGAACGGATCGAACCAGGGATGGGAACATCTAGACTCCGTCCGGTAGTCTAGAATGACGAAAAGGGGAAGCCATCAATCTGTCCGTTTGGATAGGAATTCGTTGGCGAGTGGGGTGGCACTAGGATTCATTCGAATGGACAAAACCATGAATGGGTACATCCAGACACTGACCGATAGTCTGGAAATGATGGAAAAGGGAGGCCTTGAATCCGTCCGTCAGGATCGGAATTCGAAGGTGAGAGGTGTGGCACCAGGATTCGTCCAAACTAATTGAAGCTTGGATGGGAACATCTAGACTCTATCTGGTAGTCTAGAAAGATGAAAAGGGGAAGCTATGATTCCATTCGTATGGATAGGAATTCAAAGGCGAGAGTTTGTACCAAGGTTCGTTTGAACGGATCAAACCAGGGATTGGAACATCAAGATTCAGTACGGTAGTCTAGAAAGATGAAAAGGAGAAGCCTTGAATCCATCCATCCGTATAGGAATTCTAAGGCGAGAGGTGGCTTGGTGGTTAGTCTGAACGGATCGAACCAACGATGGGAACATCTAGACTCCATCTGGTTGTCTAGAAAGATGAAAAGCAGAAGCCTTGAATCCGTCCGTTCGGATAGCAATTCAAAGGCGTGAGGTGGCACTGAGGTTCGTCAGAATGGATCGAACCAGAGATGGGAACATCTAGACTCCATCGTGTAGTCGAGCAAGATGTAATGGGGAAGCCTTGAATCCGTCCCTCCAGATAGGATTTCAACGGCGAGAGAGGTGGCACTGAGGTTCGGCCGAACGGATCAAACAGGGGATGAGAACATCTAGACTCCGTACGGTAATCTAGAAAGACGAAAAGGGGAAG
>JAMKQA010024860.1:0-12520 GCA_024699735.1 Posidonia australis
ATTTTAGATTGCATTTGGCATATAGCAAGGCAAGGATGAAAAATCACTCGAGATTATTAGATCTTTGATCTTATTATGCAATATTCTTGCATCAACACTTGACCCGACATACGAGTGATACTTCTGAGCATTAGGACACACCCTTACACATCATGCACCCATATCTTAGACACCACACGCATTAGCATGGCATGGCATATCGCCCTCAGGCGTACAGAAAAGGCTGAAAAGCCGACATTTCATAAGCAATAGAGAAACCAATAGAAGACCGATTTATTCGGGCGTAAGAGGGTGCCTAATACCTTCCTTGTGCGTAACAGGGATCCTTACCCATTTTTCAGGTTCAAGACCTTTTCCATTGTTTTTGCATGATTTTCATGTTTTATATGGTTTTCCTCATCTTCCAATTGAATAGACTAGGTGGCGACTCCTGCATTTGCATTATATTTATTTTGTTGTTTTTGCCGTGACTTTGTCGACTTTTGCATATTTTGCCAGTCTCGCCGGCATGGTTACAATTCCGACCAGGGGCATGTCAGCTTCCTTATTGGTCGTAGTATGGGCAAATAGGCATTCGGCTAGAGGCATGCTAGTCGCTTCTTTAAATTGGAAGAATCTGAGACCAGGGACATGCCGGTTATTTAATCTTGAAAGCAGTTGTGGAAATACATGAACAAATACAAGCAATTCAAGATGTCATAAATGCCAGTAATTCTTATTGTGGTTCATCATTGATACATGTATTGCTAATCAATTTTGGGCCTTTTTGAACTGCTAGCCCCTGTGAAACCAGTACCACTGGGTGGGATCTCGATCAAAGGCCATGTCTCCCGTATCTCGGCTTCGTATTCCACCGTGCAGCCGGAACCTTCAGTAATGGCAAGATCAGAGGATTTGATGCCAGCCTGCGTCTTGCGGGCCAGTTCTGAAGTTGTTGCATTTGAGCCAACTATATACCTCTTGTACCGGTCAAGACAGGGACTTTGCTCAATAGAATCCTAGCAGAAGCCGAACTGGCGAAGGACCCGGACGGGGTGATACTCCACACCTCTCGAAAACCCAGGAAGGACCACGAGCCGCATATCCCTGGCATTGAAGAAGGCAGTAAAGGTTCTTGACGCCGAGGATGTAATGCACCATGTCACTGAATCCTCAGCAAGATTCTGCAGTCTGTTGCACAGTTCTTGCACCCCTGGGAGTGTCCTCGAATGGTGGGTACGGCTATAGGCTTCAAAAGCAGAAGGCCGAGGGCGAAGAATCCTCATCCCCATATGTGCAGCAAACCAAACCTGCCAAAAATGGAATCATAGTTAAGAAAAGCACAGCAGAGTAAAAGTATAAAATGGTTTGCTTACCTGAACCAAGGCACCACATCCATGGAAATGGCGAGAGCGCTTCAATGCCCGGTCCAGACCAACATAGGTTTCAGTGAGAAGAACAGGAGCCAAAACAATCTGGCGGACAACTATCGCCCAGGCTATCTCTGCCACCTCGATTGCCACAGTCGTCCGACCATGACTAAATATAAGCTCCCCGAGGAAGCGCAATACAAAGCTGTAAAGCCACAGGATGCCCAAGGATGAACGAGCACCGATGATCCCATCAAAATAGTCCAGACGCACCCTGGTTGTAGATCCGTCTCTGCAGACAAGTCTCTCCACACAGACATCTCTGGCCACACCCGTGAGTCAGCTCAGAACATGAACATAGCTGTCATGGCAAGTAAAGACTGGAGGGGACATGAATGGTGAAAAGTCGCAAATCCGTCTGACTTCCTCTAAAGTCAAAGTCATCTCTACCTGCCCAAAGCGAAAAACATGCAATGCCGGTTTCCAAAACTGAGCCACAGCGCACAGCAGATGCCAGTTAACCTCCACCTTAGCTATACTCAGAAGGGAGGAGGAAATGCCCCAGACCCGTAATTGTTCACGGTCAGCAGCTGTCAAAGCGTCAATCCAACCACGTAGAGCATCTGAGCAGTGTTTTGGTGTCACCATGGTAAGATAACTCTGCAGACACAAATTTGGGCCAGATATGGCAGTAAAAAAGGCAGAACTTGACATAAATGTGGGACACGCATCACTATCCAACAGAATACAATACAAAAAGCATATGCAAAATCAAGAGGCATGTTCAAGATATTTTGTTATAAAACCGGGATAATATCACAGAATGCAAAATCTGTAGCAAAGCACAAGAAATCGACAGAAAAACAGCAGAAAGCATATATTTACAGAAGTGCATACCATTATGATGCAGAGTATAACGCAGCCAATGCTCAGAAAGATTAAAGAAAGGAGCAAAAAGCAGAGATCTAGCACAGTTTTTCAGAAAGGACGGCAGCATCTCTCGCAGAATACGAGTTTATATAGGGAAAATAAAAAAGGGTTTCAGCAAAAAAGGAAAAAAAACTCGCCATTTTTAGAGGCGCATCTGAAGGGCGCCCCTAGGCGGCGCACCTAGGTGGCGCACCCAGGTGGCACATCGAATGGCTGCAAATTTCAGCAGCACCTCCCCTGAAATTGGGACCTCTCCAAATCGACGCCATTTATTTAAACCTGCACAGAGAACCTGCATACAGCATACACATAAAACCCCGGGGGGGCACATCACGGAATCTGGATTTTTTATAAAATTTTCAAAAGGGTTACAATATTCCACTATTATTACAAAACTTGGAAAGAACTGCAAATACAAAAGCTACTCTTCGTCTGAATCTTCCTCGTCAAATGTCACCTTTTGGAAGTATTCTGCCAAGAGACGAGCACCTCGTCGGGTGATTCGGCGCGACCACTGAGCAACTGCAGCTGCCTAGGAACGGAGAGTAGAATCACGGACCCTATGGGTAACCTCGGTATCTGAACGGTCCTCCACAGATGCCTCCATGGTGAAATCCCTGCTACTGGCTACATTCACCTCCTAAGCTGGAAAGTCTTGCTACAATGTCAAAGTTTTCTGTTAACAGTCAGAATTATGAGGGAAGTTAACAAAAACAGAAACAGAAACATACCCGGATGATGTTACGCCAGCACAGTTCCTGCAAAATAACTGATGTGTCAGGCGTCTTTTGAGCTAAAAATGATAATTTACAGAGTAAAAGTTTTACCCTTTTCCGACGGATATCGGCATAAAAAGTGCCAAATTGTTCTTCGAAGCCCTGTGAATTATGATAAATATCAGACTTATAATTCAAATATCAGCAATATTAAGTAGGAGTGGTACTCATATACCTTGGCCCAGTCGGAGGCATACCACATCCCGCGCTGGCTATCCCACACTACCTCCGCAAATAGGTACGGCTTCCCCACACGCCTGTACCAAGCCAGATAGTCTGTGTAGTTAACTTCCCGAAGGACATGTCTGTCCTGAGAAGCTATGGCTACCGCATGCCGGCTTCTACCAACTGAGCGAGTCGTAGCCGGACGATCCATGTCAGAAGGAGGAGGGGCAGGAATGCAGAACTCGTTCAGGAATTGATGCCGCACTCGCCCCGGAAGGAAATAAGCCGATTTCTTCATGCAATAAAATTTCACCTGTTTGTCCCTAAAAACGCGACCAGAGATCAGGGGAGCCCAGTCAAAGCCATTGTATCTAGAGAACGGGCGCAGATGAACCTGTTGTGAAGCAAGAGAAATATATAAGCAATCTAAGCAAGCATTAGAGGATACCGCATAAAAAGGAAGGGAAACTTACATCCTTGAGTTCTACCAGGTCCAGCAGATACCGGTAGGACTCGTAACTATAAACCCCAGCAACAGCCCGATGGTCAAGCTCGACCCACTGACGGGGAAGGGGCAGAAGCTCGTCCCGAAGGCGACCGAAACTATGCCCTCTGGTGATATGCTCCATGATCTAATACTGGAAATGGTAGACAGAAGTCAGTTTATCAAATATTAAGCATAAAGAAATTTTATTTTGCGAAGTAATGAAAGCAAATACTTACAGTCAGCAGAGGGTATAACCCCACATAAGTGCGGCGCCTAAGCTTAACAACATTGTCAAGACTGCAGATCAGCCAGGTATAACTAGCGTCGGCTCAATCATAATGATCCAGATGCTCCAAATTGGTTAAATACGCTATCCAATCGGCATGAATGCAGTAGGCAGATGAATCACAGAACATCATGGCCGGAAGGTCTAGCAGGAAATGCCTCAGTACAAAGTCTGCCTCCTCGCTGTCAGGATCGGGGTTAGGCCAGAATTTGTCCCACTCTCTCAGCCATCCTACTGTGATCATGTATTTCCCACGAGGTGGCTTTCGAGGAACACGGCCTAAGTGCGCGGGAGCAAGGTGCATACCTTGAGTAGTCTCACCTATAATCGGCTCATCACCGAAGGGAAGACCCGTCAATAGAGCCCACAGATTGGGCAGGACGGTCAGCTCGCCGAATGGAAAATGGAAAGTGTGTGTCTCAATACTCCACCTTTCCACCAAAGCCCTGAAGAAGTTATAATGGCCGTGAATGATGGGTATGCGAAGCAAACCTCCAAATAGGGAGCGGTGTAGGGGGAAGTCCTGCAGAAAGTTCGGTAGGCGATGGAAATGGTCAAGCATTGGGCCCCAATGGCATCGCATGATCCGGTTTGCATCCCCCTCCTGAAATGTCAAGAACAGAATTAATGCCAAGTCAAGAGCAATTAAAGCTTGTTAAAGCAGGAAGATTACCCCAAAATCTGGACCCTCACAGATGTGATGATCACTTAGCAGCCGCTCCTCAAAATTACCGGACTCCTGGAAATGCATTGGTTAGACAAAGCACCAGGTGTATAAACATTTTCTTCCAGTTTCGGGTTTACCTCAATGGCGACAGCAGGAGTCGAGCTGCTAGAGGCCCGCGACCTCGAGAAACTACCTCACCACTTGGGACGAGAACTAGAAGGCGTGTCCCGCGAGGATTGTGGGGTCCCCTCCTCGGGAACTGGGTCATCCTGCGGAAAGAGAAAAAAGCCGAACCAAGAGTTAAACGGCAGCAGCAGGCATGACAAATGCAAAATATGTCAAAGTCAAATGTAGCATTACATTCATTGGCATAATAGCAAAAGGCATAGCATTCAAAGCGCTATGGCATGTGGCGGCAGAAATGCAAATTTAAACAGGCGTACAGTTACAGTTCAGTGTTACGTGGAAATGTGCAATCTATGGGGCAATATTTTAAACTTTTGCTATTCATGCATGTAAGTTAAAGACAGGAAGGGTTGGACGTGAAACATTCTGTGTGGGCTGCTGTTTTATTCAAGCATGGGTCAACAGATGAATGTTTAAAGTGGCCAATATTCAGAAAATAAAATCACATTTTACGGCATGACATCTAAATCAGAATGTATATGGCATAAATGGCAGCATGGCATGAATGGCATAGGCAACAACAAATCAAGCTGTTACCCAAACCTCGAACCTTCTTCAACATTCCATCACCACCATAGCCAACTCGCCATCACCGGATCCACCACACCCACCAGCAATCCCCAGCCACACGGACCCATCAGCCAACCAAAACCAGCACTACCTCCCGCTGGAACCCACCTGCCACCGAGCTGCTCCGGTGCCTACCCACAAAATAGTGAACCCATCAGTCGTAGCCACCAACCTGCTTCACCGGCAGCCCGCACCATCACTCCAGCCCGCACGGCCACTCCACATTCCCCACCAACAGCCGTAGCCACCAACCCGCGGCCAACCCACCATCTTGGCCATTGCTCCCCGCAGCCCACGCTTTCCTCCGGCGTTTCCACATCGCCAAGCCCAACTCGCCAGCCACCGGAGCCGCCCCTTTTTCCACTGAAGCCCATCCAGCCATCGACAAGGTAGAGAACGAGAGAGGAGGGACAAGCACGCACAAACACAAGAGGGGAACTCGAGATTACCTCCGCCGGCGAGCCTCTGTCCAGCCAATCCCGGAGGGTTCAGTCCATGCCGCTGTTGGCCAAGCACTTCCGCTACACCTAGCCTCCGCCGCACCTCGTCGACACGCCGGATGCCCGCACCAACCGAGAGCACTTCGTCGGCGCACCTCTTGCGCGCCGCCGCCGTGAAGAGGAGGGAAGAGAAGAGTGGAGTAAAGAGAATGGGAGAGGAGATGAAAAAGAAGAAGGGATGGGTTTCGTATGAGGAAAAGAGAATGGCGAGGAAGATGAAGGGGTGTATATAAAGAGAAGGAAATAAATATATGTATGCATACATGTTGCTTTGGGATATGAAATCAAGCAGAACCATGAAGAGCCAAGCAGCACAAATACATCTGCAGTTCCAGCAAATAGGGAAATGAGAAAATATTCCTTGACGGTTATGGCAGTTGTCCAGTGGGACCCACTTGTAAAATAAGTCAAGGTTCAAAATGAAAAATGACCGTAAAAATTGCGTTTCAGCCCCCTAGCACCTCACAGCTTACGTAGAATATACAGTGTCAAGCACATGGCCCATAAAATGCACCACATGGGGTAAATTGCAGAAAACCCCCCATTTTTTTTGCAAATTTGCAGATCGGTCCACAAAGGATGTGGGAAGTTTAATTTGAAGCAGACGTTTGTTGATATATAGCAGAGTCTCGGATGTCGCAGCATGGCGGCAATACAGCAATTAAAGGCAGTCGTGATTGGGCAATTTGCAATAAAGCCCTCAAGTTTTGGACATTTGCAAATAAGTCCTCACCTTTTGCAAACAATATTGAAAAATCCAGCAAAGAAGAGATTGTACATGCATCTCAGCAAGAGTGCCAATTTCTGCACCACAGCATAAGCAGTCAGCATATTACAATTCTGCCCGTCGAGGCACCTTTGCCGTTTTCCGTCCTGGGTGACAATCCAGGGATCATCGCATTGTCTTCCGGGATCTCCTTTTGAGCCGATGAGATCCTTCTACCCCTCCTGGATTTTCGCGAGCGCGAAATCCAACTTCTTGACTTTGACCGGGCGGTCAATGTCGTTTTGCCGCTCCTGGATTTTCGCGGGTGCAAAATCCAGCTTCTTGACTTTGACCGGGCGGTCAACGTCGTTTGCCCCTTTTGGATTTTCGCGGGCGCGAAATCCAGCTTCTTGACTTTGACCGGGCGGTCAACGTCGTTTGCCCCTTTTGGATTTTCGCAGGCGCGAAATCCAGCTTCTTGACTTTGACCGGGCGGTCAACGTCGTTTGCCCCTTTTGGATTTTCGCTGGCACGAAGTCCAGCTTCCTCACTATGATCGGGCGGTCAATGTCGTTTTGTCCCTCCAGGATTTTCGCGGGCGCGAAATCCAGCTTCTTGACTTTGACCGGGCGGTCAACGTCGTTTGCTCTTTTGGATTTTTGCGATTTTCGTGGGCGTAAAATCCAGCTTGCTGATCTTGACCGGGCGGTCAAGGTCATGTGCCCCTTTTGGATTTTCAAGGGCGTGAAATCCAGCTGGTTCACTTTGACTGGGCGGTCAAAGTCCTTGGTTTCTCTCGGATTTCCTTGGGCAGGAAATCCTGTGGCTTGACCTTTTGACCAGATGGTCAAGGTCCTAGCCCCTTTCTCGGATTTCCTTGGGCAGGAAATCTTGTGGCTTGACCTTTTGACCAGATGGTCAAGGTTTTAGCCCATTTCTCGGGTTTCCCTGAGTTGGAAATCTAGCTGCTTGACCTTCTGACCGGACGGTCAAGGTCCTTGTCCTTTCTCTTCTGGGTTATCGCGGGCACGGAATCCAGTTGTTTGACCCTCTGGCCGGGCGGTCAAGGTCCTTTCTCTTCCGAGTTTTCACGGGCACGAGATCTCTTTGTTTGCCCTTGGTCCGTGCGGACAGGGCCCTGTTTTGCTTGACAAATGGTATGTTTGTCATGCCCCCCTTTTCTTGGGCCGGTATCCCAAACTACTCGGTTGACAACCGTCTTACTGTCTGGCGATCGGGATGACAAGACTTGTTTGACTTGTCATATCCCGCCTCCATAGGTTGATAACCTCAATAATTCGGCTGATGAGTCCGACAACTTATCATTTTCCTGCCACAGATCCCAATCAATGCGCAAGATTTCTTTGTTTTTTAGCGCTAGCACCAGCATTGCATCGCCTTGCAGGAACCTACTTTACATTCACATTGATTTTGCATCGGCCTTCAGATCAGCTCTTACATTTGTTTTCACATTAGCATCACATCCCCAGCATTTAGATCAGGAGTTGCACGCATTTTGCATTTGCATTTGGCAACAAGTCACGATTTTTGGTGCATCCGCCGAATAAGTGACTTACAGCCTACAACAAACACCATCCTTCTGTAACCTCAAAATTGGGGTATCTTGTCAACCCTGAGCATCGGTCTTGGTCCCTTTCGTCCCTCGACCTCGCTCAAGGAGGGGCATATGTAGACATCCCGATTTTGAGGTGACTCATAGATGAGCTTTCCAGATGTTGCTTTGGATGTGGCTAACCCTTGAATCCTATTAGCTAAACCAATCACAACCTATAGCAGGCCCACAGCCCAATTAGAAATCCAGACAAGTAGGGGAGAGCACCTAGCTAGCACACCTATCTAGCACACCTACCTGGCACACCTGCCTAGCACACCTAGCTAGCACACCTACCTGGCACACCTGCCTAGCACACCTACCTATCACACCTACCACCTAGCTAGCACACCAACCCAGCACACCTAGCTAGCACACCTACCTGGCGCACATACCATACGCACATACCAAGTGTCCAGTCATTTCTCAGGCTGCTACTGCTGGATTTCCACCTCCCATGGATGTTACCTCCACCAACGAATATGCCATGGAATCTTCCAGGCTTTTCGTCTACGAGGCTCCTTGCTTTCCTAGGAGTTACCCATGGAAAATCCCTATATATAGACCCCATAGGCAACCATTTGAAAGGGTTGATCATCTTGAAAGATAGAGACACACAGCTACACTAGCCTGCCTTCTCCAGAATTCTGCAACTATTCACTTGAGCACTCAAGCTTTGCCTTACATCCAAAGATATTCTCAGCCCTTCCAAAGCATCAAGGAGCTTATTATCTTGGGTCTTTCTTTTCTTTCTTGAAGGAACATCTTGGGCAAGGTAGGTCCTTCCCACTTTTCCTTTAAGTTCTTGTTCTTTTGCAATGGAATAAAGCATGCTAAAAATTCCACATGTATGGCCTGATTTATCTATTGTTTTCATGGGGTTTCTATGATGAGTTTACTTATCCTCTTGGCAAGATGATCTCCATGCAAATCTACATTTTTGTTTGCAAGCATGTGTACTTTATTTCTAGCATAAAATCTGCACTGTATCGCCTGCATGAGCTATGTTCTATTAGGTCTACTTGTTTCATGTTTGTATCCATTGCATTTTGCATGCATTCTTGCCATGAACCCATTTAGTCATCTTGTTTTTTTTAAATGATAATAAGATAGCTTTGATCAGATGCATCCTATCATGCTCTTAACATCCGCATGAATCAACCAGCATTAGCATAGATCACCCATCTCTATTCTGGGTCAGGTTCTGGATCAGATTGCAGTCTGATCTAGATTTTCTGGGTAGCACCTATATGGCGCACCAGAGTGGCGCATCGCTCCAGCGCACCACTCTGGTGCCCCATTCAGGAGCACTAGACTGGTCAGAGAGTAAAATATTCACTTTTGCATATCAGCTTGCATGGTTTTCTGAATGATTTTGAGCCTGATTCTTTTACTGCTTGTTCTTTTATACTCCATGGTTTTGCATGCATGTTTTCAGTTTAAAACGAGATTGTTTCCTAGTCATTTTCTCCCTTTGGATAATCAGTCCTTGGTCAGAATCTGGTAGGCTGGTTGCACCTTACTCCTACGTGGAGAACCTTGTGCATCAACCTATGGTCCAGTGGCCTGGCTGAATCTTGCATCTTTCATTTAGCATGCATAGGGTGTGATCTTGTGTGAGGCTACTAGCCCCTGAGCACAAGGTTCACAAGTCATTACATTTGCATTTGTTTCACTTTTGAAGCACATTTCTCAAGTTTTGCAAAGGATTTTACATAGCATGATTTTCTAGAATGCATTCATATGTGACTTTGCATTGCCTGGATTTCTGCATTTGCTTTGGCATATCTCTGGCCCACACAGGAGCACATAGGTGGCGCACAAGACTGGAGCACCAGTTTGGCGCACCAAACAGGCACACTAGCCTGTTTTTCAGTAGCACATAGCCACATTTGCATGGTTTTCTGGCATGATTTCTATTTCGATTTGCCTCCTCTCTTTTTTCTGGTTTTCTTCCTTGACATACTAGGAAGGCACAACTCTGTTTTCAACCATTTATGTGCATGTTAGATTGCAATTGGCATATAGCAAAGTAAGGACGATAAATCGCTCAAAATACTTAGATCCTTGATCTTATTCATGCAATATCTTTGCATCGACGCTTGACCCGACTTATGAGCGATATTTCTGAACATTAGGACACGCCCTACACTCCATGCACCCTTATTTTAGCATAAGACACCTCTCACTTAGCATGGCAAGGCATATCGCCCTCGGACATACAGTAAAGGCTGAAAAGTCGATATTTCATAAGTAAAAGAGAAACCTATAGAAGATCGATTTATCGAGCGCACGAGGGTGCCTAATACCTTCCTTGTGCATAACAGGGATCCTTACCCATTTTCTGGTTTATGACCTGCTTTTCCATTGCATGATTTGCATGTTTTATATGGTTTTCCTCGTCTTCCCTTTTAATAGACTAGGTGGCGACTCCTGCATTTGCAAATTTATTTTTATTGTTTTTTTTTACCATGACTTTGCCAATCCTCATGTATTTGGCCTTTCGCGTCAAGTCTCGAGGCTGTCGTTGGCATGGTTACACTGTGTTTACTCTTAAAGAAGAAGGTATCTGGATCAAGTTAGAGGATATACCACACCACCTATGGAACATTGACCTTTTCTCCCATATGGTCTATGAGTTTGCTGAAATGATGGAAGTGGACATTTCCCTTGATCGATTCAAGTTTCTGGGTTTTGCAAAGGTTAGGATTCGTCTGCACCCTGGAAAAGAACTCCCTGACACCAGGTTCTTTGCATTTGGAAGACTGGTATATCCCATAAAATTCAGAAATTGCTGGGACTTATGTCCCTCCTCCTCCACTGCCTCTGCCCCTCTGTCTCCCTGGCGCAAAAAGAATAACACGCCCGCTTCTTTTTCCCTTAGGAGGTTACCTCCTACTCGCAGACCCCTCAAAAACAACAAGGGATAGAGGGGGGGAAAATAGCAAAGGCCCTCAACATGGTAACAATGTCTGGACTAAGACTACCAGCCCCTCTTACTCTTTTCAACCCACCTCTGGTACCACCTCTGCGGGGCTCCTCCCAACCCCAAACCCCACTGCTTCTAGACCCCTCCCTGCACCTGTTACAGTCGCTGAAGACTCGGGATTAGCAGAAGCTTCTAAATTTGTGGAGGAAGATATTAGGGCCAGGAATATTTCCTTGGCAAAGTTTAAGAAGGTCTTGGCGGTATTTGACTGTCTGGAGCAAGATGACTTTGTTTCTGATACTGGGGACAAGCTACCCTCCCAGCCAGCCACTCCTGTTCACGCTCCAGGTACTATTACCTCTCATCATGAACTCTCTGATGATTCTATTAATGTTTCCGACTCTATTCATAGTTCTACATCTATGCCTACTGATATAGAGGATTCTTTTTGTAATAATATAGTTAATAAGGTTCTAAACTGGGATTCATATGAACAGTTCAGAAACTTTTGCACTAATATTGGTATAGATTTGAAAAATATAGATGATACCAAAAGCTTTCTAAACCAGGTAAGAGCTGATCAAGGCTTAAATCCAATTAGTCTTGATAATCTACAAAACTTTGAGGAGAACTTTGCTTCTCTTCGTTTGTCACAAGCTCTTCAATGATTATTGCAGCCTGGAATATTAGGGGATTAGGAAGTAGTAGAAAAAAAAGGGTGGTGAGAAACTTAATAAGAATGAATAAATGTGAAGTAATCATCACTAGTGAAACAAAACAAGAAGAATACTCCCCATCTCTGCTCAGAATTATGGGAGGAGGAAGAATTAATAACTGGACCCACTTACCCTCTCTTGGGGCCTCTGGAAGAATTCTAATAGGCTGGAATAACAGATTATGCTGTATAATATCCACTTCTTTAGCCACCTATAGCCTCTCTATCAAACTTAAAAACAGGATAGATGGGATAGAATGGTGGCTCACTAGGGTATATGGACCTTGTGAACCAAGATTTAAATCTGATTTTCTTACTGAGCTAGAAAATTTGAGCAAATTAGTTAATGCCTATTGGGTAAGGGTGCAAACGGATCGGATACGGTACGGATATGGGCATATCCGTATCCATTTTCGAAATGCGGATACGAATACGAATATGGATATCATACGGATAGGAAATTTACATATCCATATCCTTAAAAAACGGATACAGATACGGAACGGATAAAAGGGGATCGGATACGGATAAAATTGGATATAAAAACGGATATGGCAATATACACATTACATAATTAATCAAACAATTAACAATATTTTCATATAATTATATATTTTAAGTTATTTAGTATATATGAAATAA
>JAMKQA010024869.1:0-10594 GCA_024699735.1 Posidonia australis
GAGGTTCGGTCCATCTGGACGAGCTTCGGTGCCATCTCCCTTGTCTTTGAGTCCGTTCTTGATGGACAGGCTCAAGGTTTCCCTTGTCCCTTTGTCTAGACTGCCGCTCAGAGTCTAGATGCTCCCATACGAGGTTCGGTCCATCCAGACGAGCTTCAGTGCCATTTCCCTTGCCTTTGAGTTCCATTCTTGATGGACAGGCTCAAGGTCTCCCTTGTTCCCTCTGTCTAGACTACCGCCCGGAGTCTAGATGCTCCCATCCGAGGTTCGGTCCATCCGGACGAGCTTCGGTGCCATTTCCCTTGCCTTTGAGTTCCGTTCTTGATGGACGGGCTCAAGGTCTCGCTTGTTCCCTCTGTCTAGACTGCCGCCTGGAGTCTAGATGCTCCCATCTGAGGTTCGGTCCATCTGGACGAGCTTTGGTGCCATCTCCGTTGTCTTTGAGTCCGTTCTTGATGGACAAGCTCAAGGTTTCCCTTGTCCCTTTGTCTAGACTACCGCCCGGAGTCTAGATGCTCCCATCCGAAGTTAGGTCCATCCGGACGAGCTTCGGTGCAATTTCCCTTGCCTTTGAGTTCTGTTCTTGATGGACGGGCTCAAGGTCTCCCTTGTTCCCTTTGTCTAGATTGCCGCTCGGAGTTTAGATGCTCCCTTCGGAGGTTTGGTCCATCCGGACGAGCTTCGGTGCCATCTCCCTTGTCTTTGAGTCCATTCTTGATGGACAGGCTCAAGGTTTCCCTTGTCCCTTTGTCTAAACTGCCGCCCGGAGTCTAGATTCTCCCTTCCGATGTTCGGTCCATCCGGATGAGCTTCGGTGCCATCTCCCTTGCCTTTGAGTTCCGTTCTTGATGGACAGGCTCAAGGTTTCCCTTGTTCCTCTGTCTAGATTGCCGCCAGGAATCTAGATGCTCCCTTCTAAAATTCAGTCCATCCAGACGAGCTTCAGTGCCATCTCCCTTGTCTCTGAGCTCCGTTCTTGATGGACAGGCTCAAGGTCTCCCTTGTTCCCTTTGACTAGACTGCCGTCCGGAGTCTAGATGCTCCCTTCCAAGGTTCAGCCTGTCTGGATGAATCTCATCGTCCCTCTATTTTGAGTTCTATTCTGAATGATTGGAATCGAAGCAAATTGTTCGCTCTTTCTCTTGGGCTGGTATCCCGAAATACCCGGGCAATCCCTGTGGTGCCTGATGGTTTCCCCACTCTTTTTGTTCCTTCCCTCCTTCTGGGCTGGTAGCCTGAACTACCCGTATGACTTTCGTGATCAGTCATTTCCCGGTTGGCAGGCACCGTGAGTCTTGTCTGGTGCTTTTTGCGACAAATGCGACAACCAGTCATGTCTCTTAGGAGCTAATTGATCGCCAGCTTGTCAATTCTTAATCTTTTGTGCTTGTTCCTCCGTTTGGCCTCAGCTGTGGCAACAAGATCTCTGGCGCGGACCTCTGGTATGTTTTCTGGCTAGTGGCTGATTGTCTGTGGATTACCCTTGTTTGTGGTTTCACGAGGGGTGTTTTTGTCAACCCTGAGCATCGGTCTCTGTTCTACTCGACCTCCGACCTCGCTCAGGGAGGGGCATCTGTAGACATCCCAATTTTCTGATTTTGCAGAATTAGGATGTGGTGGTTGAGCTAGAACCCTGACTGAGCCCACTTCGGCCCACAAGGCCCATTTAAGCCCAATTAACTATTTCAAGGCCCATTTAAGCCCAATTAACTCCTACAAGGCCCATATGAGCTCATTAGGTCCAAATTGAACCCAAAGCCCATGAAGGCCCACCATAAATAATTTCTCCCTATTTGTTTCAACCCAACACCATATTTGTTTTTTTTCATCCTCTTCATTTACTAATGTTCTTATACCCAAAAATATTCAAAATTTCACACTCATTTCCTTCTCTTCACTAAGCCCATTTCTTGTCCATTAATTTCCCACAAAACCAGCCACTAAGTTCACTCGTTCTTCACTGAGCTCATTCAGCTAGCTCAACCCACTGATCCAGCAACTCCCAGTAGCCAGCCATTGGATGAGCCGTCGCTGGAGGGAGCCAGGATCGCCGTTGGTTGTTGTCGGCGATCAAGGGACAGCTTGGGGACAGTAGTTGAGTTCCTGTGGGTCTGTTAGGGGAAGTGGTTGTTTAGTTAGAGAATTAGTTAGCTGGTTAGTGGGTCGTTACAGCGGTTGGGTCATTGGGTTCAGGTTTCTTCTCGCCTATATAAGGAGGGGCAGAGGTTGCGATTAGGGGGCTTTTACGTTTTCCACCGTGAGAGGAGTAGAGAGCCAGCGATTCCAGGACTTTTCCCACGACGAGAGGGAGAGAATTCTGAGCAGAGAGCGTGAAGCAGAGGAGCAGAGAGCTAGTGTCATTCCCAGAGCTCCGACGACACGTCTCCAACCAGGTACACATCCCCGATCACTCTAATTGTCTGAATTATAGATTTCTAGGCCGTCCTTCTCTTCCTGGAGTGTTTCCAAGGGATCCAGAGTGATCCCTTGGCTAACGAAGCTCCTCCGTGCCCCGCCGTCGCCATTTTCCGGCGACAGAGGTGGGGGGGGCAATCCAGGAGGTTTCCTGCATCCCCGAGCCTCCTGTCTTCCTCCTCTGGTCTTCCTAGAGCTCGCCTGCCCCGTGGATCGCCACTCCGCCACTCTAGAAGCCTCACACGATATCGCCGGAGAGGACGCATTACAGCTGCCGTCGCCGGAGAAGAAGGCTCCTGTCTGAGCCTACTCGCCGCTCCGAGCCTCGCCGCGGTGATCCAGCCCCACAAAGACCTTCCTATGGCCTCACGCGATCATCGTGCAGCCACTAGGACCTTCCTCTACCTCTGGATAGCCCCCGCAGCCTAGCTCGTCGACGTTTTCAGCGTCGGCCGTGAGGGAGATCGGAAGGAACATCCGCATGCGTCTCACTCGCTTCCATGCCCTCATAAGCCTCCCGCTCCTCCTCCTCAACCTTCCAGAAGCCTTAGAATGCAGCGCCGTCGCCTCGAACGTCTCCAGCCGCTGTAGATGTGTCACCGGCGTAGCTCCGATGGTGAGAGGGGTGGGTGGCCCACTCCAACCGTTGTGCCTCTGATCCAATCCGTTGGATCTCTCTGGATGCCTCTTTTCTTGCTTCTCGTGGAGATTGATCTTGGATCAGACCACGAGAGGCCTTGCAGTTGCCGGTGGCGAGCTCCGTCGCTGGCGACCATCGTTTCTTTTTTCATTTAAAAAACATTTTAAAACATTTTATTTGAATAAATCTGGAGTTTATGTTTTTCTTGCAAATAGGTCCTTCTAGAATTACTTTTGGGTCCTTTTATTACATTTAGGTCCTTCTATCATATTTTCAAAAATCATTTGAATAAAGTTTTAACTGAAAATATTACATTTGTTTACCTTGAACATTTAAAATAATGTTTTCTGAGTTTAAAACTTTAACAAAAACCCCTCAGTTCATTTTTAAGTGCTTTGCTCTAGGAAAATTGCATTAAAGACCTTGTAAGTTTTCTAAAAACTTTCTAGAAGTTCTTTTTTCAATAACATTTGCATCTAAACCCTTGCACTTTCTTGAAATTTTTCTGGAAGTTCATTTTTGCTGTGAAAATTGCATCTAGACCCCTGCACTATTCAGAAACTTCCCAGAGTGCAAATTTTTGTGGTTTAATTGCATAAAACCCCTGAACATGTTTAAAAACTGTTTTCATGGGTAAATTGCATTTTAAACCTCATATTTTACTAGAACTCTTCTGAATGCTTTATTTCTCAGTTAAAATTACATTTTGGCCCCTGTTTTCTTCAGAATGTTTCATGAATGCTTTGTTTTTTGGGTTTTTTACAGTTTAGCCCCTTTGCTTTATTGTAATTACTCTGATTGTTTGTTTTCGGAGGTAAAATGACTGTTTTTCCCATGAAACTTTTTGAAATCCTTCTGAATCATTTTTCTGGCATTTTTACCCTGATTTTCTGCAGAATTGATTTAAATGCATGCATTAGTGGGTAAATTGCATTTTAGCCCCTAGAGAACTTCATTTTTACTAGGGATGCACATTTGACTCCAGAATTTTTCATACATGCATGGATGTGTTTTCCTATGTATTCTTGCTGATTTGGGATTCTGAATGTGAGTTTCCCTCGGATTTGGGCTTTTTGCACAAAACTCCCTGAAGTTTTCGGATTTGCACTCACACTTGCACTTTGCATACTTTTCACTTTTTTTTGCACGGTTTTTTTCCGTCTTTTCTTCCTTGCTAGGTGCACGTTTTTCTAGCTTTGTTCCGAGCTTTGTTTTCTCCTTGTTTTCCGGGTTTTCCTCGGTTTTCCGCGGTTTTCACTTGCTTTGGTTTTCCATCGCCCGAGGGCGTACAGTAAAAGGCTTGAAAAGCCGACATGGTCTCGAAACAAGGATTATTTTCCCCTTTTTGATTTTCTCGGATTTATTTCCCAATTTTTGCTATTTTGCGGGACGCTTTCCGAGAATTTCACGATTTTCCTCATCGCCCAAGGGCGTACAGTAAAGCGACATTAACAATGCATACATTCGACCCTCGGATTAACTTTTTCTTTTGCTTCTTTTCCTTTGCTTTAATTTTGGCATGTTTTCAATCACTCCATGCACGAGCATATAGAATAAGCAAGCATACACTCTAGCAGACCATTGATAGTAGGAAACCTAGAAAGACCGAGTTTTCTCGGGCACATGGGGGTGCCTAACCCCTTCCCCATACGTAACCAGAATCCTTACCCTTTCTCTGGCCCTCATTCACTTCAGTCTTATCCATTAAGCACGAATCACACATGCATCTTGCATTTCATCATCGTTCTTGATTTTTCTCGTATTTTCCTGGTTTTCCTCGTCTTTCCATTAAAAGGCTAGGTGGCGACTCCTGTTTTATTTGTTTTGCCGTGATTTTGCCGATCCTCGTGTACTTGGTCTTTCGGGTCAAGTATTGAGGCTGTCGCCGGCATGGTCACACTTGGTAATGGACTAGAGCCATGTCGCCTATAATGCATTCAAGTGTGTAGTCGGAGGTCTTATTCTTACCCCTTCCTTCGGACTCCAAGAATAGTAAGCAATCATTGTTGCGGAGGACTCTCGTAGCATGGTCATATAGCTAGGAGTATGTCTGGAAGTTACCCATTAGCAAGACCATTCTGAGTGCTCCAGTAGTCTTTCAGGCTATGACCTCGACTGCCTGGCTTTCAGGGATGTAGCATTCGGATCTGGCAATCGTGTCCCTCTACCTACAAGTGAAAGTGGTGAAGTCTTCGTCTAGCCTCATCTTCTTAGCAAAGAGGTCTCTTATTGTGGGCTTATGTTGGATACGATGGATGCATTGCTGTAGGAACTTCTCCAACACAATCTTGAAGTCACTAAGGCCAATGGTTGTGAGTGTGTTAAACCACCTCAGTGCTTCTCCCTCCAAGCTCTTGAAGAAAAGGTAGACAATTAGCCCATTGTCATGCTGGTAGGGCAGGGCATTCATAGTAAAGGTAGCTAGATGACACCATAGATCACCCGTCCTGTCATATTTCTGCATCTTGAATCTAGGCAGTAGAATGAAGTGTGGGAACTTGGAAGTGTCAAAGTTGACAAATGCTTTGGAGATTACTCTCGCTTTTGTTAGTGCATTTGAGACCATTCTTGTAACATCCAACCCAAGAGTGATTGACTACCCTAGGCCTCGGTACCCTGGACAACTGCTATTGAGGGGTACCATATTGTGGAGGGAAGGAGGAGAGTTGAGCTGAAGTATAGCCAGGTTGTATTGGTTGGGTTGTCTCTAGGTGATGATGTGAGTAGAAGCTCAATGGGAATTGTATGGCTTGTTGCTCAGGAGAGTAGACTGGTGCCATAGGATATGGTGTGGAGGGTTGTGTAAATTGGCCTTGTGTTGGGAAACTTACTATTGGGCTCGGTGGCATTGTATAAGTATTTTCCATGGGAGGTGCTATTAGGCCCTGGTGAGAGTTTAAGAAAGACGGTTCATGCCTAAATGGAACTTGGGGATTATAATGAGTATGACGGGCTATGGATCGATGGGCTTGATTGGTTGCCCTTTAAAATATTGTGTGTGAATGGATTGACGAAAGGGCACTCCGTGTTTGGGAGTAACTCATGCCACCCCCTCCACTTTTTTCATATGACTAGCCTCTGTATGAAGTTGGGGTGTTGAAGTGGAACCTATGTTGACAAGTGGAGTTGCAGAGGTTGATGCCATTGACATGCTGGGCATGGCTGATATGTTGGCGTAGTCGGCGTGAGAATGGTATGCTTCAGCTAGTGGTGACCGGCTTTCTTCTGTGATGCTTCTCAGAATATTACAAGTTCTACAGAGTGATTACAAACTCTTTAGACTCTACTTCTACCCTACCACAAGTATCTAAAAGAATTACAGACTTGAATATAATAAAATACAAAGAAAAATTATTACAACTTTGTTTAATAAAGTAAATGAAGACCCAAAGGTATTGCTTCAATGTTTCTGTGACTTGTATATGCAAGCACAGACAAACCACCCTGCAAATAAGACACTCAGACGTGGTCTACCTGATGTCGCCTAGAGATGCGGCGACAGGACTCATCGCCTTTTAAATCAGTGGTGGGCCTTAGCGTCGACCTGATAAGTGGCTAATAGGCCTGTCTTTCTAGTAGTCGAAACCTATCCTTGACAAGTAGCACGTCAAATAAGGCTAATTATACAAGCAGGTTTTCAAACAAAATGCAGATTTTACTTGTTAAAATAGTTAAATGATTAAACTACATTCTCTTAACTATTGGATTCCTAAGGCTGAGAGGGTAAGGCTGTCTATGTGGGTTCTACGGGTCATTCAATAAGATTTTGGCTTCTTTGGGTACCACTCTTGGACCTTTGATAGGTCCCTAAAGAGGGTCTAAGCTACAAGTTTGTCTCTCTAAAGAGGAGCCTACAACCTAGAATTTTGTCCATAGGGTCATTACCTAGCAAACCATAAAGCAGTAAGTAAACAAACAACAATAAAATATCAAGTATCTACTAAGGTATATTACTGACTTAGAGAGAGATAGAGTCAGTAATACGTCCTTAGAACACCCTAAGGCCTCGATCTAATAATTGCGATCAAGCACAGAGCATGAGAGAGCGACTTACGCTAGCTCGATTCACTTGGCTTGATTGGTCTAATTAGAAAGAGGTTCCTCAAGGAACATTAATTTTATTGTCAAAAAACTAGTTTCCATCTTATTGGTGGTTAGAAAATAAGCTTAAAAATTGTAAAAAATAAAATACAAGTGGACAAGATATATTTTTTTCTATTTATTTATTTCACTATCGTAGGCCTAAAAAAACAACACAGACAATAACAAGACAAAAGACCTACAAGAAAAAGAAGTCCAGACCCCGTCGTCAAATCAACAGGCACTAAATTGAGTCGTTGCTTTTAGAGTGACGAGACTCAACACCACATACACAAGCGGCTAGAGGTACAAACTTCTTAGTAGCTAAAAAAATTGATAAAAAAGGTTAAGCCATTGTGAAACCCTAAATGCATGACAACCATACCTGAAAATCGCATCTAGATCTAAAAAAATGAAGATAAACAAGATAAGGGGAAGAGTTATTTACATAGCACGGGGGTTGGCTTAAACCTATCCCACCGTGATCGCCAATTCTATGGATGGTAGTTTTGGTGGTGTTGATGAAGATCGGTGTTGCTTCCACGGACGTTGATGGCCTTGATTGTGATCGTCACTTATCCCTTATTGATGCCAACTGACATGACGCCTACGGGAGATGCAGTGGTTTGGTGGTTGTAGGTTCTCGATTCACTGGGTTGGTGGCAAGATATTGCCCAACAACATCCTCGTGTTATGTAATCTTTCTTCCCTTCAAAACAAACAACGAAAAAAATCTAGATTAGTTTTAGGTGTAGTAAACAATATTAGAAAAACAACAAAATAAAATAAACAAAAGCAACTAGATACTGACCAAGAGTTGTCTCCACATGCATATGCCATGAGCTTATATTAATGAATGCAGTGATTATATAAAAAAATAAATTAATTAGAAAAAATACTCCATTCACCCTCATGCTCTTTGGCGCGGAGTGGATGAAGTAGAGGTAGGCTGACGAAGCTTCGAAGGTGTGCTTTGTCTTTGGGAGGTGGTGATCTCTTGTGGATCTAGGTCATCATGTGGGAGTTGGGCATGGAGGAGGAGCTATGGCTCTCTCTCTATCTCTTAAAATCTCTCTCTGGACCTCCTCTAGGGTTTTCAAATTACCTCCCTTTAAGTTGATGATGTAGGGGGCCTATTTATAAATTTTTTAAGGGGGCCAGATGTCATCAAGGACGAGTGGGAGATCAAGGGCCAAGATTAAATTCTCTAAAAATGGGAAAAAAATATCATATTTGTTGTCATCGCCCATATGATCGGCATAGAATCATTATGTCACCACCATTACAAACGATGAGGCTAAAGATTTGATATTAACTTGATGCAGTGAATCAATACCTAAAGGGCAATAATGTTTTCCACGTCAACTAGTGTGACATCTGGGCCTGATTATCCATTTTTATTTGTAAACCATGTAATTAATTGTAATATTGCTTAAATGGTTTATTAATGGATAATCTATTGTTTCTTGATTGTGTGAGCTTGTGGTTGGTTGTCTGCGCGCCTGTTTGTGATCTAGGACCAATGTGGAGTCCGGCTTGAGGGTGCACAGTCGTCTCGGTTGGCGTGCCTGTCTTTTCTTCCTTTCTTTTCCTTCTTTTTCTCCTTTCTTTCCATCCTCTCACGAGCCCGCACTATTTTTCTCCGTCTTCTTCCTTCCCTTCCTCGACCTGTGCCTCGCCGTCTCCTCCAATGCGATGGGTGGCCGGCGCGACGCGGGAGGAGAAGAGGATAAACGGAGGCCGCGACATGCGAAGAGAGGAAGGGGTGACCGAGAGCGGAGGAGAGGGAGAGGAGCAGCGTGTAACCGAGGAGGTGGGGTGAGCCGCCAGTGGGTTCCGCCAGCTGAGGACGTTCGCCGGAGTGCGGGGAGAGTTGCCGGGCAGTTGAGCCAGGTACGCGACTCCTTTCCCTTCCTCCGTTTATTTCTTATCAAGGATGGGTTAATTGCATGAAAATTAAGAGAAATGCATGTTAAATTGTAGAAAAATCATGAAATGAATGAGAATGTGATATATAGCCTGAGAATGTAGAGATCATGTGGTTAGGATTGATGTTTGTTGGGAAAATGTGATTTTGAGGTTGAAGGCTACAGTAGCCGTTCTTGAGCACCTTCCCCTTGTGATTTTCATTTGAACTGTGTGGTTGATGAAATCATGAATGGTTTGAGGGTTTTGAAGTAGACTTGAGGGTCTACACCCCATGATTTTATGGAAATTGTTGGTGAATGTTTGGCGGGTCCGATCGGGACTCCCACTTTGGGCGAATTCCGCCACTGCGGAACGAGAGTGTGCCTTGTCTGCGAGGAATTCGGTATGCTGAAATCCTAGCAGATTAAGCCAAAACCTAGGGTTTGACAGATCGAAATTTCACGGTCGACCGAAACAGGGGGTTTTGGCAAATCGAATATTTTAGGTATACTGAAACAGGGAATTTCGGAATACCAAATTGAAAATTCGGTATACCGTTTTTGCCTTGAACTTGGGATGTTAAATGTGAATTTTAATGAATGTTAAATGGTTTTAATGGTATGATGGGTTTATATCAATGATGTTTCCCCATGTAATGATATGAAGCCATGTGGAACCCTAAACAAATGGATTTGGGTGTGGTTTTGGGTTTTAGACCCTATTAATGAATGAAAAGATGGTTTTATGTGGTTTTGGGCATGAGACCCAATTTATGACTTTAAGCATGGTTTTCATGGCTTGAGTTGGGACCTCAGTGGAGGGTCAAGTGTTGCAAGGAAATAGAGTCCTGCAACGAGAAGAATGGAATGAAATGGAAAATGACTTTGAAAGGAAATTCAAAGAGTTTTGAAATGGAACACTGATAATGTGGTTGCCGAGCTCATAGCGGTGTAGGCTGAGCCTAGGTCGTTGTACCTAGTTGTTCGGGTCACCGAGCTCGTAGCGGTGTAGGATGAGCCTAGGCTTTTGAGCCTAGTTGTTCGGGTCACCGACGGTGTAGGCTGAGCCTGGGTCATTGGACCTAGTTGTTCGGGTCACCGACTGGGGTGTCAGACAGAGACGTATCCCCGTGCACTTATGAAAATGAAATTGAGGTTGGTTGGCCAGGGCGGTGACATCCTGCACGGGGAATTTCATCGCGGCAGTGTAGGAAGGTAATGGAAGGATGTCCTCGCCTACTGCTTGTGTGCCTGGTTACCCCTGATCAAGGTAACAACAGTAAAGAAAAGTGGAAATGAATAAAGAAAGAGAAATGTGATTTGGTCAGGATTGGACCGATGACATGATCCTAAAATCCTGAAAAGAAATGATGATGTTTTAACCAGTTGCCAACCAGTGTTTTTGATTTGGTTTTGAGCCCAATGGGGCATTGTGTTTTAGGCTGGATCTGGTCAGAAATGTGAATTTGAAAGTGTGTTTTGGGAAGAAATCCCAAATATTGAAAAGGGAAATGTTTTGGAAAATGAATTCCAAAAGGTTTTTGAAAGAAAT
>JAMKQA010024871.1:0-10872 GCA_024699735.1 Posidonia australis
CTCCTCCAGACTTAAAGGAGTTGCAAGAAAGGGACAAAACTCGAATCTCCTCCGGACTTAAAGGAGATTCAAGAAGAGGGAATAAAGAGCTGTTCCGGAAGGCCAGAAATCTGCAACTCGGGACTCCTTTGGACTTAAAGGAGCTGCAAGAAAGGGAGGAAACTCGAATCTCCTCTGGACTTAAAGGAGACACGAGAAAAGGGAATAAAGAGCGGTTCCTGGAGGCCAGGAATCAGTGACTCGGGACTCCTCCAGACTTAAAGGAGTCGCAAGAAAGGGACAAAACTAGAATCTCCTCCGGACTTAAAGGAGTTTCAAGAAGAGGGAACAAAGAGCTGTTCCTGCAGGCCAGGAATCAGCGACTCGAAACTCCTCCGGACTGATAGGAGTCGCGAGAAAGGGACAAAACTCGAATTTCCCCAAAACATAAAGGAGATTCAAGAAGAGGCAATAAAGAGTTGTTCCTAGAGGCCTGGAATCAGCGACTCGTGACTCCTCCGGACATAGAGGAGTTGCGAGAAAGTGACCAAACTCGAATCTCCTTCGGACCTAAAGGAGACACGAGAAAAGGAAATAAAGAGTTGTTCCTGGAGGCCTGGAATTAGCGACTCGGGACTCCTTCGGACTTAAAATTGTCGCGAGAAAGGGACAAAACTCGAATCTCCTTCGGACCTAAAGGAGACACAAGAAAAGGAAATAAAGAGCTGTTCCTTGAGACTAGGAATCAGCGACTCAGGACGCCTCCGGACTTAAAGGAGTCGCGAGAAAGGGACAAAACTCGAATCTCCTCCGGACTTAAAGGAGATTAAAGAAGAGCGAATAATGAGCTGCTCCAGGTGGCTTGGAATCAGCGACTCGGGACTCTTTCAAACTTAAAGGAGTCGCAGGAAAGGGACAAAACTCGTATCTCCTTCGAACCTAAAGGAGACACGAGAAAAGGAATAAAGAGCTATTCCTCAAGGCCAGGAATCCACGACTCGGGACTACTCCGGACTTAAAGGAGTCGCGAGAATGGGACAAAACTCGAATCTCCTCCAGACCTATAGGTGACACGAGAAAAGGAAATAAAGAGCTGTTCCAGGAGGCCAGGAATCAGTGACTCGGGACTCCTCCAGACCTAAAGGAGTCGCGAGAAAGGGACAAAACTCGAATCTCCTTCGAACCTAAAGGAGACACGAGAAAAGGAAATGAGGAGCTGTTCGTGGAGGTCAGGAATGAGCGACTCAGGACTCCTTCAGACTTAAAGGAGTCGCGAGAAAGTGACAAAACTCGAATCACCTCCGTACTTAAAGGAGACACGAGAAATGGATATAAAGAGTTGTTCTTGGAGGACAGGAATCAGCAACTCGGGACTCCTCCGGCCTTAAAGGAGACCCGAGAAAAGGAAGAAAAGAGTTGTTCCTGGAGGCCAGGTATCAGGGAATCGGGACTCCTCTGGACATAAAGGAGTCGCGAGAAAGGGACAAACATGGAATCTCCTCTGGACTTAAAGGAGACACGAGAAACGAAAATAAAGAGTAGTTCCTAGAGGCCAGGAATCAGCGACTCGGGAATCCTCCGGACTTAAAGAAGTCGCGAGAATGGGACAAAACTCGAATCTCCTCTGGACTTAACGGAGACACGAGAAAAGGAAATAAAGAGCTATTCTTGGAGGCCAGGAATCAGCGACTCGGGACTCATCTGGACTTAAATGAGTCACGAGAAAGGGACAATACTCGAATCTCCTCCAGACTTAAAGGAGACACGAGAAAAGGGAATAAAGAGCTGTTCCTGGAGGCCAGGAATCAGCGACTCGGGACACCACTGGAGTTAAAGGAGTCACGAGAATGGGACAAAAATCGAATCTCCCCCAGACTTAAAGGAGACATGAGAAATGAGAATAAAGAGCTGTTCCTGGAGGCCAGGAATCAGCGACTCGGGACTCCACCGGACATAAAGGAGTCGCGAGAACGGTACTAAACTTGAATCTCCTCGGGACCTAAAGGAGACACGAGAAAAGGAATAAAAAGCTGTTCCAGGGGGTCAGGAATCAGCAACTCGTTACTCCTTCGGACTTAAAGGTGTCGCGAAAAGGGACAAAACTCGAATCTCCTCCAGACTTAAAGGAGACACTAGAAAAGGGATGAAGAGCTGTTCCTGGAGGCCAGGAATCAGCAACTCGGGACTCCTCCGGACTTAAAGGAGTCGCAAGAACGGGACAAAACTCGAATCTCCACCGGACTTAAAGGAGATTGAAGAAGTGGGAATGAAGTGCTATTCCTAGTGGCCTGGAATCCACGACTCCGAACACCTCCGGACATGAAGGAGCCGTGAGAAAGGGACAAAACTCGAATCTCCACTGGACTTAAAGGAAACACGAGAAAAGGGATAAAGAGCTATTCCTGGAGGCCAGGAATCAGCGACTCGGGACTCCTCCGGACTTAATGGAGTCGCGAGAATGGGACAAAACTTGAATCTCCTCCGGAATTAAAGGATACTCAAGAGGAGGGAATAAATAGCTATTCCTGGAGGCCAGGTATCTGTGACTCGGCACTCCTCCGGACATAAATGAGTCGTGAGAATGGGACAAAACTCGAATCACCTCCGGACCTAAAGGAGACACGAGAAATGGAAATAAAGAGCAGTTCCTGGAGGCCAAGAATCAGCGACTCGGGACTCCTCTGGACTTAAAGTTGTCGTGAAAATGGAACAAAACTCGAATCTCCTTCAGACCTAAAGGAGAGACGAGAAAGGAAATAAAGAACTCTTCTTGGAGGCCAGGAATCAGAGACTCGGGACTCCTCCAGACTTGAAGGAGTCGCGAGAAAGGGACAAAACTCGAATCTCCACTGGATTTAACGGAGACACGAGAAAAGGAAATAAGGAGTCGTTCCTAGAGGCCAGGAATCAGCGACTCGGGACTCCTCCGGACTTAAAGGAGTCACGAGAAAGTGACAAAACTCGAATCTCCTTCGGACCTAAAGGAGACACGAGAAAAGGAAATAAAGAGCTCTTCCTAGAGGCCTGTAATAAGAGACTCAGGACTCCTCTAGAATTAAAGGAGTCACGAGAAAGGGACAAAACTCGAATCTCCATTGGACTTAAAGGAGACACGAGAATAGGAAATATGGAGTTGTTCCTGGAAGCCAGGAATCAGCGACTCGGGAGACCTCCGGAGTTAAAGGAGTCGCGAGAATGGGAAAAAAATCGAATCTCCGCCGGACTTAAAGGAGACACGAGAAATGAGAATAAAGAGCTGTTCCTGGAGGCCAGGAATCAGCGACTCGGGACTCCATTGGACATAAAGGAGTCGCGAGAAAGGTACTAAACTTGAATCTCCTCGGGACCTAAAGGAGACACGAGAAAATGAATAAAAAGCTGTTCTTGGCGGTCAAGAATCAGCAACTCGGGACTCCTTCAGATTTAATGGTGTCGCAAAAAGGGACAAAACTCGAATCTCTTCCGGACATAAAGGAGACACTAGAACAGGGATAAAGAGCTGTTCCTGGAGGCCAAGAATCAGCGACTCGGGTCTCCTCCGGACTTAGATGAGTCACAAGAAAGGGACGAAACTCGAATCTCCATCAGACTTAAAGGAGATTGAAGAAGTGGGAATAAAGTGCTGTTCCTGGAGGCCAGGAATCCACGACTCCGGACTCCTCCGGACATGAAGCAGCCGTGAGAAAGGGACGAAACTCGAATCTCCAGCGGACTTAAAGGTGATTGAAAAAGTGGGAATAAAGTGCTATTCCTGGAGGCCAGGAGTCCACGACTCCGGACTATACCAGACATGAAGGAGCCGTGAGAAAGTGACAAAACTCGAATCTCCTCCAGACTTAAAGGAGACATGAGAAAAGGGATAAAGAGCTGTTCCTGGAGGCTAGGAATCAGCGACTCGAGACTCGTCTGGACTTAATGGAGTCGCGAGAATGGGACAAAACTTGAATCTCCTCAGCACTTAAAGGATACTCAAGAAGAGGGAATAAATAGTTGTTCCTGGAGGCCAGGTATCTGTGACTCGGCACTCCTCCGGACTTAAATGAGTCGTGAGAATGGGACAAAACTCAAATCACCTCTGGACCTAAAGGAGACACGAGAAATGGAAATAAAGAGCTGTTCCTGGAGGCCAGGAATCAGCGACTCGGGACTTTTCTGGACTTAAAGTTGTCACGAAAATGGAACAAAACTCGAATCTCCTTCGGACCTAAAGGAGAGACGAGAAAAGGAAATAAAGACCTCTTCTTAGAGGCCAGGAATCAGAGACTCGGGACTCCTCCGGACTTAAAGGAGTCGCGAGAAAGGGACAAAACTCGAATCTCCACTGGATTGAATGGAGACACGAGAAAAGGAAATAAAGAGTTGTTCCTAGAGGCTAGGAATCAGCGACATGGGACTCCTCCGGACTTAAAGGTGTCACGAGAAAGAGACAAAAGTTGAATCTCCTCCGGACTTTAAGAGACACGAGAAAAGGATTAAAAAGCAGTTCCTTGGGGTTAGGAATCAGCGACTCGAGACTCCTCCGGACTTAAAGGAGTCGCAAGAAAGGGACAAATCTTAACGAGAAAAGGAAATAAAGAGCCATTCTTGGAGGCCTGGAATCAACGACTCGAGACTCCTCCGAACTTAAAGGAGTCGCGAGAATGGGACAAAACTCGAATCTCCTCCGGACTTAATGTAGATTCAAGAAGAGGGAATAAAGAGCAGTTCCTGGTGACATTTAATCAACGACTTGGGACTCCTCCAGACTTAATGGAGTCGCGAGAATGGGACAAAACACGAATCTCCTTTGCACTTAAAGAAGACACGAGAAACGGGAATAAAGGGTTGTTCCTGGAGGCCATGAATCAGCGACTCGGGACTCCTTCGGACTTAAAGGTGTCGCGAGAAAGGGACAAAACTCGAATCTCCTCTTGACTTAAAGGAGACACGAGAAAAGGAAATAAAGAGCTATTCTTGGAGGTCAGGAATCAGCGACTCGGGACTCTTCCAGACTTAAAGGAGTTGCAAGAAAGGGACAAAACTCGAATCTCATTCGTACTTAAAGGAGATTCAAGAAGAGGGAATAAAGAGCTGTTCCTGGAGACCTGGAATAAGCGACTCAGGACACCTCTGGACTTAAAGGAGTTACGAAAAAGGGACAAAACTAGAATCTCTTCCGGAACTAAAGGAGACACGTGAAAAGGAATAAAAAGCTATTCCTAGGGGTCTGGAATCAGCTACTCGGGACTCGTTCGGACTTAAAGGAGTCATGGGAAAGGGACAGAACTCGAATCTCCTCTGGACCTAAAGAAGACACGAGAAAAGGGATAAAGAGGTGTCACTGGAGGTCAAGAATCAGCGACTTGGGACTCCTCCGAACATAAAGGAGTCGCTAGAAAGGGATAAAACTCGAATCTCCTCCGGACTAGAAGGAGACACGAGAAAAGGAAACAATGAACTGTTCCTAGAGGCATGGAATCAGCGACTCGGGACTCCTACGGACTTAACGGAGTCACAAGAAAGGGACAAAACTCGAATCTCCTTCGAACATAAAGGAGAGACGAGAAAAAGATGAAAAGAGCAGTTCTTAGAGGCTAGGAATCAGCTACTCGAGACTCCTCCGGACTTATAGGAGTCACTGGAAAGGGACAGAACTCAAATCTCCTCCGGACCTAAAGGAGACACGAGAAACGGGATAATGAGTTGTTACTGGAGGCCCGGAATCAGCGACTCGGGACTCCTCCGGACTTAAAGGAGTCGCAAGAAAGGGATAAAACTCGAATCTCCTCCAGACTTGAAGGTGACACGAGAAAAGGAAATAATGAACTGTTCCTGGTGGCCTGGAATCAGCGAGTCGGGACTCCTCCAGACTTAAAGGAGTCACGGGAAAGGGACAAAAATCGAATCTCTTTCGAACCTAAATGTGACACGAGAAAAGGGATAAAGAGTTGTTCCTGGAGGCTAGGAATCTGCGACTTAGGACTCCTCCGGACTTAAAGAAGTCGCGAGAAAGGGACAAAACTCGAATCTCCTACGGAACTATAGGAGACACAAGAAAAGGAATAAAAAGCTGTTACTGGGGGTCTGGAATCAGTGACTCGGGATTCCTCTGGACTTAAAGGAGTCGTAAGAATCTGACAAAACTCGAATCTCCTCTGGACTTAAAGGAGATTCAAGAAAAGGGAATAAAGAGTTGTACCTGGAGACCAAGGATCAGCGACTCGTGACTCCTCTAGACTTAAAGGAGTCACGAGAAAGGGACAAAACTCGAATCTCCTCCGAACTTCAAGGAGATTCTAGAAGAGGGAATAAAGAGCTGTTCCTAGAGGCCAGGAATCAGCGACTCGAGACTTCTCTGGACTTAAATAAGTCGCAAGAAAGGGACAAAACATGAATCTCCTCTAGACCTAATGGAGACACGAGAAAAGGAATTAAAGAGCTGTTCCTGGCCCTAGGAATCAGCAACTCGGGACTCCTTCAGACTTATAGGAGTCGCGAGAAAGTGACAAAACTCGAATCTCCTCCGGACGTAAAGGAGATTCAAGAAGGGGAAAAGAGTTGTTCTTGGAGGCCAGGAAATAGAGACTCAGGACTCCTACGGACTTAAAGGAGTCACGAGAAAGGGACGGATCTCCATTCTCCTCCGGACTTAAAGGAGATTCAAGAAGAGGGAATAAAGAGTTGTTCCTGGAGGCCAGGAATCGATGACTCGGGACTCCTCCGGATTTGAAGGTGTCGCGAGAATGGTAGAAAACTCGAATCTCCTCCGGACCTAAAGGAGACACGAGAAAAGGAAATATGGAGCTGTTCCTAGAGGCTAGGAATCAGCGACTCGGGACTTCTCCAGACTTAAAGTAGTCGCGAGAGTCGCGAGAAAGGGACAAAACTCGAATCTCCTTCGGACCAAAAGGAGACACGAGAAAAGGGATAAAGAGCTATTCTTGGAGGCCTGGAATCAGCGACTCGGGACTCCTCCTGACTTGAAGTTGTCGCGAGAAAGAGACAAAACTCGAATCTCCACCGGACTTAAACGAGACACGAGAAAGGGAAATAAAGAGTTGTTCTTAGAGGCCAGGAATCAGCAACTCGGGACTCCTCCGAACTTAAAGGAGTCGCAAAAAAGGGACAAAACTCAAATCTCCTCCGGACTGAAAGGAGATTCAAGACAAGAGAATAAACAGCTGTTCCTAGAGACCAGGAATCTACAACTCGAGACTCCTCTGGACATATTGGAGTCGCGAGAAAAGGACAAAACTCGAATCTCCTCTGGACTTAAAGGAAACATAAGAAAAGGGAATAAAGAGCAGTTCATGGAGGCTAGGAATCAGCGACTCGAAACACCTCCGGACTTAAATGAGTCGCGACAATGGGACAAATATCGAAACTCCTCCGGACTTAAAGGAGACACGAGAAAAGAGAATAAAGAGCTGTTCCTGGAAGCCAGGAATCAGCGACTCTGGACTCCTCTGGACATAAAGGAGTCGCGAGAAAGGGACTAAACACGAATCTCCTCCGGACCTAAAGGAGACACGAGAAAAGGAATAAAAAGCTGTTCCTGGGGGTCTGGAATCAGCGACTCGGGGCTCGTTCAGACTTAAAGGTGTCGCGAAAAGAGACAAAACTCGAATCTCCACCAGACTTAAAGGAGACACGAGAAAGGAGATAAAGACTATTCCTGGAGGCCAGGAATCAGCTACATGGGACTCCTCTGGACTTAAAGGCGTCGCTAGAAAGGGACGAAACTCGAATATCTATCAGACTTAAAGGAAATTGAAGAAGTGAGAATAAAGTGTTGTTCCTGGAGGCTAGGAATTCGCGACTCGGGACTCCTCCGAAGCTAAAAGAGCCGCGAGAAAGGGACAAAACTCGAATCTCCTCCGGACTTAAAGGAGACACGAGAAAAGGGATAAAGAGCTATTCCTAGAGACCTGGAATCTGTGACTCGGGACACCTCCAGGCTTAAAGGAGGCTGGAGAATGGGACAAAACTCGAATCTCCTTCGGACATTAAGGAGACACGAGAAAAGGGAATAAAAAGCTGTTCCTGGAGACCACGAATCAGCGACTAGGGACTCCTTCAGACTTAAAGGAGTCGCGAGAAAGGTACAAAACTCGAACGTCCTCTGGACTTAAAGGAGATTCAAGAAGTGGTAATAAAAAGCTGTTCCTGGAGGCCAGGAATCAGCGACTCGGGACTCCTATGGACTTAATGGAGTCGCGAGAAAATGACAAAACTCAAATCTCCTTCGGACCTAATGGAGACACAAGAAAAGGGATAAAGTGCTGTTCCTGGAGGCCAGGAATCAGCGACTCGGGACTCCTCCAGACTTAAAGTAGTCATGAGAAAGAGACAAAACTCGAATCTCCTCCAGACTTAAAGGAGACACGAGAAACGGAAATAAAGAGCTATTCTGGGAGGCCAGGAATCAGCGACTCGAGACTCTTCCAGACTTAAGGGTGTTGCACGAAAGGGACAAAACTCGAATCTCCTCTGGACTTAAAGGAGATTCAAGACAAGGGAATAAACAGCTGTTCCTGGAGACCAGGAACCTGAGACTCGAGACTCCTCCAGACTTAAAGGAGTCACGAGGAAAGGGACAAAACTCGAATCTCCTCCGGACTTAAAGGAGACACGAGAAAAGGGAATAAATAGCTATTCCTGGAGGCCAGGAATCAGCGACTCGGGACACCTCCGAACTTAAAGGAGTCGTGAGAATGGGACAAAACACGAATCTCCTCCCGACTTAAAGGAGACACGAGAAAAAAGAATAAAGTGCTGTTCCCGGAGGCCAGGAATCAGCGACTCGGGACTCCTCTGAACATAAAGGAGTCGCGAGAAAGGGGCTAAACTTGAATCTCCTCCGGACCTAATGGAGACACGAGAAAAGGAATAAAATGATGTTCTTGGGTGTCTAGAATCAGTGACTCGGGACTCCATCGGACATAAAGGTGTCACGAAATGGGACAAAACCCGAATCTCCTTCAGACATAAAGGAGACACTTGAAAAGGGATAAAGAGCTGTTCCTGGAGGTCAGGAATCAGCTACTCAGGACTCCTCCAGACTTAAAGTAGACACAAGAAGGGGACGAAACTCCAATCTCCACTGGACTTAAAGGAGATTGAAGAAGTGGGAACAAAGTATTGTTCTTAGAGGCCAGGAATCTGTGACTCGGGACTCCTCCGGACCAAATGGAGCCGCGAGAAAGGGACAAAAATCGAATCTCCTTCGGACTTAACGGAGACACGAGAAAAGGGAGAAAGTGTTGTTCCTCGAGGCCAGGAATCAGCGACTCAGGACTCCTCCGGACTTAATGGATTCGCGAGAATGGGATAAAACTCGAATCTCCTCCGGACTTAAAGCAGATTCAAGAAGAGGGAATGAAGAGCTATTCCTAGAGGCCAGGAATTTGCGACTCGGGACTCCTCCAGACTTAAATGAGTCGTGAGAATGGGACAAAACTCGAATCTCCTCCGGACCGAAAGGAGACACGAGAAAAGGAAATAAAGAGCTGTTCCTAAAGGCCAGGAATCAGCGACTCGGGACTCCTCCGTACTTAAAGGAGTCGCGAGAACGGAACAAAACTCAAATCTCCTTCGGACCTAAAGGAGAACCGAGAAAAGGAATTAAACAGCTCTTCCTGGAGGCCAGGAATCAGAGACTCGGGACTCCTTCGGATTTAAAGGAGTCGCTGGAAAGGAACATAACTCGAATCTCCTTCGGACCTAAAGGAGACATGAGAAAAGGGATAAAGTGCTGTTCCTGGAGGCCAGGAATCAGCGACTCGAGACTCCTCCGGACTTAAAGTAGTCGCGAGAAAGTGACAAAACTCGAATCTCCTCCGGAATTAAAGGAGACACGAGAAAAGGAAATAAAGAGCTGTTCTGGGAGGCCAGGAATCAGCGACTGGGGACTCCTCCGGACTTAAGGATGTCGCACGAAAGGGACAAAACTCGAATCTCCTTTGGACTAAAAGGATATTCAAGACAAGGGAATAAACAGCTGTTCCTGGAGACCAGGAATCTGTGACTCGAGACTCCTCCAGACTTAAAGGAGTTGCGAGAAAGGGACAAAACTCGAATCTCCTTCGGACTTAAAGGAGACACAAGAAAAGGGAATAAAGAGCTATTCCTGGAGGCCAGGAATCAGCGGCTCGGGACACCTCCGGACATAAAGGAGTCGTGAGAATTGGACAAAACTCGAATCTCCTCCCGACTTAAAGGAGACACGAGAAAAGAGAATAAAGTGCTATTCCTAGAGGCCATGAATCAACGACTCGGGACTCCTCTGGACATAAAGGAGTCGTGAGAAAGGGACTAAACTCCAATCTCCTCTGGACCTAAAGGAGATACTAGAAAAGGAATAAAATGCTATTCTTGGGTGTCTGGAATCAGCGACTCGGAACTCCTTCGGATTTAAAGGTGTCGCGAATCTCCTTTGGACTTAAAGGAGACACTAGAAAAGGGTTAAAGAGTTGTTCCTGGAGACCAGGAATCAGCTACTCGAGACTCCTCCGGACTTAAAGTAGTCACAAGAAGGGGACGAAACTCCAATCTCCACCGGACTTAAAGGAGATTGAAGAAGTGGGAACAAAGTGTTGTTCCTGGAGGCCGGGAATCTACGACTCGGGACTCCTCTAGATTTAAAGGAGCCACGAGAAAGGGATAAACTCGAATCTCCTCCGGACATAAAGGAGCGCGAGAAAAGGAAATAAAGTCGTGTTCCTAGAGGCCAGGAATCAGCGACTCGAGACTCCTCCGGACATAAAGGAGTTGCGAGAATGCGACAAAACTTGAATCTCCTTCGGACCTAAAGGAGACACGAGAAGAGGAAGTAAAGAGCTCTTCCTAGAGGCCAGGAATCAGAGATTCGGGACTCCTCCGGACTTAAAGGAGTCGTAAGAAAGTGACAAAACT